>JARQST010000304.1:315334-338556 GCA_030142225.1 Pachycephus smyrnensis | reverse complement strand
AAATTCAGGAGATGAAGGAACTGAGGCTGCAGGATTCTAGATTAGATTCTCGAGTAGTGAAAGCGATGAAGACGCCAGCGAACCCATGAAACTTTATGCAGTCGTCCACTTTACCCGTTGTATTAAGTCGAAAGGGTGTGTTGGGTCCGAATGCTCTTAAGCCATAGGAATAATGTCTGATGGCAAAGCCACGATGGGCGGGCTTGTAAAAAATAGTATTTGGCTTAATGTACATATTTGTTTTGGAGATATAATTTGTCAGTTTTGCTGCTGCCAAATGATTCACCGCGTATAAAAACACCACCGCAAAAGGGCGCGAAAGGCTTGGGTAACGTACAGAGTGGTTATACGCCGTTGGAAATGCGGAATTATATTTTGGAGGGTAGATAACAGCCTAACTCCAGATGAAATATGAATCCCACGCGTGCTGTATCTCGCGTTTTCCATTAATGTTCTGATTTATTTTCTTTGCCGTGGTGCTTCCTCGCTAGAGTAATTAATCGCTATCCACGCAACAATGCCTCTGCACTTTTATATTTACTTGATGCTCTTCACCTGAAAAGAATACTTAAGACGTTCAAAATTTATGGACTGCATTTCTCGTCGCGTAACAGAATACGAGAAGAATTTAACGATTATTCAGGAAAGAATCTTGGATATCGGAGAATTATTTTTTTTCTTCTAATATTTCTCGTATAAAGTAATTTCTTGGAAATATCAAGAAAAATTAAATTGAAATAGAATCGTCTGCTTCTGCACTAGTCTGCCTTGTCCGTTGCACTCACCGCAAACTGTACAGTAGTTAACAATATTTTTAAAGTTTCACGATTTCTTTATGAAACGTAAAACAAAAAATTTTTAACTTGCTCTAAGTTTAGTTTAGCTATGATATTCCTAAAAAAAGTTTTTTAAACGTGCACGTCCAAGGAAATATAAGTTGAATACTTTTCTTGCGGTGCTGTTAAACTATTTCATGACTGCTTTCAACAAGAAGTTACAAGTGCTAGCAATCTTTATAACTACTTCCTGTATTATCTGTATTACAGATAAATGTCCAAATAAATATCTTCGGTCGAATAGAATGGTAAATTATCTTCGAGTTTAGTACAAAGGAAAAACGATCACACTGTATAGATATACCCATAGCATCCGTCATTCTCGTACAATGTGTATTTGTGTATGTTTATGTCTGTGTGATAAGAGCTTCGATATTGAGACTTACAAATGCTCAGTACCCTCGAAAACATAAAGCTCTTCAAGCTCGTTTACCTGAATGCAACCTTTTTCACAGAAAGTAGATATATATATATGCATATACATACATTCCTGTTAACCAGCCGAGCTTTCCCCACGATCAACTGTCTTATTTCGTAGACGAAAACCACGTCCACGTGGCAAGTGCACTCTGGACTCCCGGAAGAATCCTTGATAATTTGAAAAGATGCTTTCGTCTGAGAAAACACGATGGGCTCGTAAATATATATTACGCAAGTGGAGCAACGGGAACGAACGTTGTGTAACTGGTTTCTATTTCCATCCCTTGGTGAATTTTCGATAAACTTGCTTCAACGACTAATTTGAAATTTGTTATTTTACGTGTACGAATGTAGCCTTTCCAGAGTAAAAATCTTTCATAAAATTCGCGATATTCGCAAATACAATGGATTGAAATAGGTTTTAATTTATATCTGAAAAGTTAATGAACTTATGGGTTATTCAGAACTATTGCATCAACTCAAGTTGAATTTGCGGAAAATGGAAGCAATTTTCTCAAGTAAGGACGTATAGAATTTTTCTAAGGCTGTGCTCATCCTATAAAATTAATATCTCCTTTTTTGCAACTGCGCCAAGTGACCTACTCTGCTGCTTCCCTCCCCTTCCCGGAAATTCACACGAAAACGAAGATCCAAACGCGAAATTTCCGAAGCTGTATGAGAAAAATCCGGCGTGACGCCACGTCGGCAAATTCAATTTTGCGTCCCGTAGATTTCTCGTGGTGTTATGCATTCGAACTATACGTGGTAACCAGCTGCACGTTGAAAAAGACAAAAGAACTAGAGCAAATAAAAAGCGGACTAGCGAGAAAACAAAATTATTAGCGACAAAGTAAAATCCACGGAAAGGAATACTCGATGAAATAATTCAATGGCCAAACGTGCGAAGAGGAATCGAATATAGAATAGCTCGAGCTTTAGCGTGGGCGTAGACTAAGAGAGCAGTAGGTTGGTAACCTGTTGCTTGCCTATCTTCAATACTGGCGAACATAGAACACGGTCTTGAACTATTTTTCCCATTAAAGTATAGGGTGCACTTGATAATGTCATCATTATATACCGACGATATCCGAATTATTATGCACCTCGCGGGTGTATAGTTATGGCGTAATGACGATACAGAACAGGAAGAAATAAAAGAGCTGCGAGGAAGCGGGACAGGAGGAGAAGGAAATGGGAAAAAAAATAACGTACATAAAGAAAGCCTGAGAAAATTGAGAGAATGGTACTAGAGAGTGAAGGAGGTCAGAGTGAGTAAAAGAGGAAAAGAAGAAAAAATAAATAGAGAGAGGGGTAGAGAGAAAGAGAGAGTAAGAGAGAGAGAGAGAGAGAGAGAGAGAGAGAGAGAGAGAGAGAGAGAGAGAGAGAGAGAGAGAGAGAGAGAGAGAGAACTAGTAGATACCTACCTTGCGGAGGTATACGCAGAAATTGAATTCCTTTGCACCACGAACGGATGGTGGCTTCGATTATAAGAGTACGAACCTATCAGCCTAGACGCCTTACGTTCTACTTTTCAATGATTGATTCTCAACCGAGGGAACTACGATGACGTGGTATAGCATTTGGGTATATTCGCCACGGTATACTCCCTCGTGCACTTTGGTAAAGTAGTGTTTGCTATTATATCATGTTACTTATTAACTTCTATAATAACACAGTAAACCTATATCTGAAATTGTATTTAGTACGTTGCCCCGATGCTGTACGCTTCTACGTAATTAACTCAATAGTGATAGTTCCACGTAACAAATATAGTTTGGTATTGAAATAAAGGTGTGCGCTATACAAGGGAATACTGGACACACGTGCTAGTTAGTCAGAAATATAATAATGAAGAAGAAAAGAGTCCATAATATAATTCGATTTGTGGTAGTGGCCAACTTGTCCACATATGTAGATATATATTTATATATATGTATGTAATGGTTTCTAATACATCTAGCACCAGCATGCATTTACACGATCGCGTTACTACGGTGTTGGAGTTTACCAGTACCGACCCGGACAGCGTTGCTCGTGGTGGCTAGGATCGATCCAACCCCTGACCCCCGACCAACCCCCCTCCATTCCCAGACCCAATGTGAACAGGGAGCTACCAAGTCGAGAGGGGTGTTCTCTACTCTTCCCTGTTGTACGGCTACACTTCCGCACGGCTGGCCTAAGACCTAACCGTGGCTGTGATACTCAGTAATTTCTTGTCAAAGAACATCCTTGTGCTGTACATATGTGATCAAATTTATCTTGAACCTTTGGGAAGTCATGAGGAAATATTTGGCGGTAATTGCAATTACAGCGAGAATGCATTGGGTTGGATCGGATGCTTTTTATAAAATTAGTAGTTCAGAAAAAATGTTTGTTTCGAAAAGTTGTTGTTTAGAAATCTTGTGTTCCTATTACGTTGGTATTTTTATTATTTGCATTATTCGATTTCACTGCATTACGTATTTAACGTCATGTGTGTTAAATTTAGATATTTGATGTAACTCTAAACGTTGAATAAAATTGGGCTAGTTGCGTTTCGAATTTGCAAGATTTCAACCCCTGTATTACCACGTTAACTTATTTCACGAGAAGAGCAAATTGCTGTATAGTAATACGATATTTTTTGAAAATTGTCGCCAAAGGAAGTACGTATCGGATTGGTGGAATGACAAGGACATCTTTCACTTTGAAATGAGAAACTTTGTACGCACAATTGTCGTTTCCGTCATACTTCGTCACGAAAAAGTTTTTGACTCTCCCTGTGGAGCGGGGCCGAAGTAAGCAGTGTGCCAAATAAAATAAGGGGGAAAAAGGCAACGACAAAAAAAAAGAAAGAAATAAAGGAGCGAAATGAAAAAAAAAAAGGAAAAATGTATTCAACGACTTCGTCCCTGCCAACCGAGCAACAACTGCGTTCCTGAATAAACGTCTGGGACTGAAGCGTGAGCGTAATAATATTTGATAAAGGCTGTGCTTTGAGATTCCCGACGCCATCTTTACCAAGGCTTCCTACCCCTGATTGACCGAGAGAGTAACGAGGCGAAGGATAGTAAGCGAGTGCGAGAGAGAGAGAGAGAGAGGTGCCGTGGTTACAACGTAGTGCGTAAAGGGAACGCTAACGGACGATAGAAAGTAACGCGCGCGGAATTTCTCTGAGATATGAGCAACCCTCGAATTCCCGGGAAAGGGATAAGATCTTTCTGGGAAATGAGTAAACTCCTTAATACTCTTTATCTCAATATTTACGTATTATTAAACATATTATGTACCTCTCTTGAACGAGTCATCAACGTGTAATTTAGAAAAAAAAATCACGTTTAGTAACCACTGTATAATCGACAATATTTTTATACTTCTTCAAAGAAGAATCGAAAATAATTTCATTATTATATGCATATATATTCTAAGTTATTCAAGGATGCAACAGCATATAAAATATGCATAGTATACAAAATATTGTACAATTTTATATTAATTAGTCAATTGATATTTGATCGCAATTAATTCAGTCCTTTGAACATTCGTCATAAAGTCAGGTATTTATCACAAGGATTGGAAAGTGTCCCTTAGGATCAATAATGCTCTTACTGAAATTTCCATAGTTTTGTAGTTACTATTATCAACAGACCGTAGTGGCGATTAAACGCCATTATGTGTTCAATTCAAAGAGATTGAATATCATCATCGTATAATAATTGGATGCTGCGATGCTGTGAATCATTTATGGTCCTTTGTAGCAGTCCGTTTCCGTGAATAATTAGCGGAACTACAAAAGTCATTTCGAATAACAGAGTTGTCGCTTCTGTAACGTCGATGTGGTTAGAAGTAATTGCTTCACTATTGATCGTATCGAATCTTTTTTCTCACGATTCGTCCAATCAAGTTGCGGTACGGATTTTACAAAGTAATTCTCGCAGTAACTTTCGAATACTCTCTAGTTGCTGTAGTTAAAATTTACCTGACTATAGATGCGCGATTTCAATCCTACTGATTAATGGCGTCTAAACTAATGTTGACGAAAGTCAACATACTATTCACAATATAGCGCAACTATATGTACATACATAAAGTCAATATTAGTTAGATAATATATACCTATTGAAATTATACCTAAAAGTTTGAAGAAATTGCAATACTATTAATTAATTATTAAGGACATTTGAAATGTTTATTGATTACTCAGTATTAATGAAGAATCAACAATATCTATACATGTACTTTAATACATAAGTCAGATCGTTAGCTAGGATTTATAAAGTTGCGTAACGTATAGAATGAGTGTATTTTGATATTCAGGTTTCAAGAATTTCTGAAATCGATATCCGATTGACGTAGTTTGATAGGCATCGAATTTTCGAAAAGAAATTTGATATTCGAGTTACATACTCCGTAGTGTTCACAATGTTCGTGTGTATAGTTACTGGCAAAGTTTATAATATGAGTTACGTATTAAAAGCATGAAGCTTTCAAACTACGTCGACGTTAATCGACTGTTCCGTTATCTAGATTTCTGGTCGAGGAAATGCAACGTTTTACGTGCGACGCAGTGTTCAAATTAAAACGTCGATCGCGATTTCGATAAATGTTTAATTTGTGAAACACGTCGGAACTGGTACTGTGAATCTTTTCGAAAAGTATGAACTATGTGGGCCGCGGTATCAAGATCTTTGGAAATACTGGTAGCCTTCTTTGAGTACTACACTGCCAGGTAAGGCACCAAATATATTCATTATACTAGCTTTCTCCTTATGTCCTTTACGAAAAATACTATTAGTTGCGTGAAATTACTATTGAGAACTATTAAAAACTATTTGGAACGTAATAATTTTTCGAATGATGTCAAATAATCTTATAGTATTTTTTCGTAAGGTATTAAACCTATGAATACGTTATTTTGATTATTTAAAAATCGATAAAATGTACGTCTTTTCCGAATATAAATAAAAAATCTCAAAGTTCATATACTATTTTAACAAAAGCGAATCATTGAATGTTAAGATTTCGGTTAAAATCTAGTTCCTCGTAGAATAGTGAAATATAATTTTTACATTTATTAGTGCACCTATCTACTAATAATCAATGAATATTATGCCGTCTTTTCGTGATACAATTAATCATTATAGAATATTAGAACCGAAAACAAGCAATCCAAATTGAAATGATCTTTTAGTAAGTTTCAAGTATACGTGTATAGTGTCTCCAGAGACTTTATTAGCTACAAAAATCGATTGAACGAATAAACTGTTAATTTTCGGAACCGCTAGCGACCCAATATTTTGTTTTAGATCAAGCAGTCAAAAAACGGACAAAAGTTGTTGTTTCGCTTGAAATTAAAATATTCTGTTACTGGCATAAAAAAAACGGACAGGCCCGTCCTAACTGTTTTATGCACTAATTGCAAAGCACAGCTTGCATGACAACTACACAAAAAATTAATGTCCAGGTTCCCATTCACCAGTATCGTACTACTATGGTATAGTACTATTGAAAACCAACAGACTATTAGAGCGGAACTCCAACATACTTTTATCAAATTTCCTGAAATTTTAACATCAGTCCAGTTTAATCAAGCTTTTTAAAAACATTCAAACCGACTTTACGAACAGAAACTGACAAATAACACAAACTGTCATTAAAAACACAACGCGAATCAGCAAAACTCAAAGAAATTTAATGACCACATTAATATAGGTATAATTAATAATGTATACGTTCAAAAACAGCACAAAAGAATTTTTTTCATGAGCAAAATTATAACGATCATATTCTAACGTGACAGCTTATCAGCAAAATGACTTGCGTTACCCACTAAAAAAATGTTCTCAGTGATCGATCAATGTGCTGAATATCTGGAACATTCTTGCGCACAATCAGGATTTACTATATCGCCTATTACCTTGAGCGTAACTATCGTGGCAAAAGGGTTGTTCCTCAATGGATATGGCGACGCTTAAGATACTTCTAGAACTTCAAGAGGCTATTTCATATCTGAGAAGTTCTGGAAAGGTGTCGCTAGTTATCAACGCCGAGTATGGCGCTTTAACTCAACAAGTTATGCTTTGTGGTCAATATACCCAGTTAGACTTTATGACGCATACTTCCTTGACACATATCTATCTCGCCACGTATTGTGCCTTTCTGTACAGACACAATATGTATATATACAATGTATACTACCTTTAGATACGTGCAATATTCCATTATAGTTCCGTGCCAAGTCAGACGTGGTTATTGGATATCGGACATTATACATAGATATACCAGCATTCGTTCGGTTAGGATCGTTATACCTACAGGCACATCGAAATCATTAGTCAAGTTTTGTCGAAAATTATAATTGTATACCTAAAATCAAATCATGTATCTACTTCCTGAATTTTTGCTATTGTACAAAGTTTCTATAACAACATTATATGACGTATGTACGTATTGACACTTGGGTAAATTAACAATCACAGAAATACAATATAAGTTAAGGTGAAAAAGATCTTTGTAACTGATACACAGAATTTTTAATGAAAATGTAGGAAGCAGTGTTGAAGACAATGGAGTACAAGTTGAACCTTTATATTGTTTGTTGTTTAATATTGTTTTAGTAGAACGGTGATATATGGGTAAACTGTTATTCCCAGAAGATATTATACGTTTCTCGCTGCTTGCATTTTTTGTCGATCAAAAATATATTTGCAAACAAATAAAGCTTACAGTACGGAACGTTACTATAAGCTTTATGTAATTGATGATATCGATTGTATCGTGTTTGAATATTGTTATTCCACTACGGGTTTCCTCGTAATACTCGTTCGAGCTTATGGTGGAAAATGAAATTATACAAAATGATGGTATTCACCGGCATACTTTTTGAATTCAGCTACAAATGAAGTTTCCACCATGATGAAAAAGTTTAAACTGAAATATATGACGAAATCAGCCCTTGGTACGTACTTCACCGTAGACAAATTAGATTATTAAACTTTTCTGGCCACGCAAGTTATTTGCATTCCAAGGAATATCTTATTTCCCTAAGCTACGGACAATGAGTGCAGCTAACGTATCCTCTACCTTACTATATAATTTAATGTTAATACTTAATATGATACGTATCTACTTTCGTTTCATTAGTCACGAGAAATGTCGACGCACTGGGTATATACAATTCAATGTATGGTTATGCATACTTGTGTCCTTGGTATCATCTTTTAGTATCTCATAAATTCTAGGTATCTTCGTACCTTGCATATTCCAGTACAGCTGTACGGTTATAGAACAGTGAGAGATATCGTAGTTAATTAGAATAATTTACTAAATATATTTGACTTAGGGAAGCCAAGAAGAAAGTTACAGCCAGGAAATCCAAGAAGGAGTCCAAGGTGGTAGTGCATCGGTATGAAGAACAAAGTGAAGAGTGAAGATGATAAAAAAAATATAATTTTAATATTTGCCATCGATTGACGTAACTAAAATCACTCTAAGCCCAAAGGCAATGATTAAATTGATCTGTCTGATTAAATATATTCAATTCTATTAAGTTATTTTATGTAAAGCATTCTATTGTATCCTTCCCAATATTCAAATATACAGATCTATATATATATATAAAAGTAACTGAATCTACTTTTAACCCAAATAACATTTCACCCTCGGAGACACCTCCAATCCCCGTTTTCAATAAGTCCAAACGAAATCGAAATAAATATGAAATCCCTGACGATCAAAATTCCGAGATTTAGCATGCATAACTCATTTTATCACACTCGCATTGGTATACCTACCAAGATACACTATTTTGCGACAAACCATCCCTATATACTATACACATATAATATATGTATACAACGTAAAAAAATTTCATAGAGAATATTTTCTGTCTCAAATAATAGAATATTTTTATAGAATCATTTTATTCTTGTTGCACTCAACAGTCAACGAGAAGTATTTCAGATTTTTAAACACTCGTTATATTCTATGCTCTTCATCAAAGTTACACTTCAACTTAACATAGGTTTAAATATCGTGAGAAATAAAGCGAACTGATGCACTGAGTTCAAAGTCAAACAGCTTTAACGTTACTCTGCATTTATAGCTGCACTCTCGCCCGTTCAACTGTCTTTGTGCTTTCGTGCACTTTCATCTCGATGTTCCTGATGCTTCCAGCCCTTGTGGGCTTTCGATGACCCAGTAAGATGCACGTAATGTAACGTCATATACAGTATAGTACTAACACTTTATTAAGCGAGCTTAAACTAGAACCAGAGAGCGTGGGATTTAATTTCTGATTACTTGATCCAATTTCTGTTTGATCGTATACCCATGAAAATATGTAATAGAGAACCGTTATGTTTTGTTAACACACAGATTTGTGTAGTAACTGTAAATAGAATATATTATATACGATATTTCGCACTATTCGTACTATAATGACGTGTTATAATGAATCATGTGGTGAAGTTAGTGATATAAATAAAATTGAAGATATAGATAATGTTATATATATATAAATTGTTATACGGTAACATGGTCTGACATTATATCGATACTTTGCTGATACTTTGCTGCTTCGAAGTGATCGACAATAGTGTTGCTAATATAGTGCAAAATTATTATTATGATTTTTAGCGCATCATACTCGTAATCGCCAGTTGACTAATGAGTATAACGTTTTCTGTTTCATGTGTTGCTGAAACTGTAATTTGGACGACCGCAGAGCGCAGTTGGAGTAAGTATCACTTTTAATTAAAGTTAGTCTTTATTGTTACGATGATGGAAACAATTATAACATAAACGCATGTTCGAGCTTATTCAGCTTGATTAACATGAGAGAAGTTTAATGCTTTTGTTGCTTTGGATTAAATAATGGCTTTACAGTAAGCGCCGTATTCATATCTAGGATAAGTTAAGCTTTGCATAATAGAACGTTCTTAGACACATAAATAAATTCTTTTGCATATATTGATTATTATGATATATAGATGGTGCATATTTCAATCGTATAACATCTATGTGGTTTCCTCTCCAGCCAATACGAGGAACAGAATTGATCAGATTTCGTAAGAAATCATATCATTCGAGAATGGATGCCTTCGTTCACCATAGTTATTCAGTGACCTGTGAATTGACTTCTATCCATTCTCATATCTCTACTCTTACGAGAAATCGATTGAGCTCCATTGTCATGAGACACGGTTATCACATTCTTGAAAAACTGTCTGTAAAGCTCCTTGAAAAACTTGTTAAATGAAACGACGTTTTATTATCATTACCCATTAACCAACCACGGGGCCCTATAGGGAATGTGAGAAGGGTGTCTTTCTTACGATCAATAATTATTATTAAATATATTCGAATAAACATTAACTGTAACTGGTTAACGTTAAATCTGTATTATTAAGAAAAAGTTTCACGAAAATATTAAATTTCGATAAAAAATTATTGAATTCATATTATAGCAAGCGCGAGTATTAAAATATACATTCTATTTAATGTGAAGGTCAGCTTTATGTGATTTGTAATTAGTGTGTATACTATATACTTCACACGTATTGATTGCTGAGTGTCTATTCCTCAAAATTAGCCAGCGATAAGCCAGCAGAATTCACGTAGTCTTACTTGTGGCGTTCAATCAGCCTCCGCTCGATACACCTCTAACGTATATGGAATGTATCGATTCATGTCGATAGGGACTTAGGGACTCAGCTGCGCTGAATAAGGGGAAAGAGTAGGGAGGGTACGTGAACGGAATATCAGGCTGTCAAGTGAGAAGATGAAGAAGACTGAAAAAATGTATATGAAAAATCACCAATATAGCAATATAGGGTAGAAAAAGTACTAACTTACGGTAAAAAAAAGATTTGGGATAATTCCTATACACATCCATTACTTGATTAATGATGAATTTTATAAATAACCTTATCAATTTTATTAATTCAATTGTTACCGTGTTCACTTCTCTTTCGTATTGTAATATTATGTCATAATCCGATTAGTATATAATTGAAACAATTATATAAATGAAACATAATAATATATAATTGAAACAATTGAATATTAATGGCCATTATTGATCAAACGCTTTTATAAATTATTAATTATATTAAGTAATAATGATATTTACGAATGGTTTAGTGTAACCGCGTTCGATCTGTTGCATAATCTGATTGAAAAGACAGTATATTTGGAAAGTCGATTATTCTTTCAAGTTTTCGACTCATAGTCATCTTCCGTCTTGCTGGTGGACATTTAATCTATGGAACATAATGCATCTCATGAATAATTATTTATTTTTCAAGTAATACACGATGCCTCGTCATATATCGACAGAATTAAAATATCAGAAGAGTTGGATTCTAATGATGAATAATGAGTCCCGTTTAAACGGCATTGTTCCACTCTTGAATAGGGCCGCGTACCGGCTCATCCTATTCTGATTTTATCCCCGATTCGCCCTCGGAGATTTTCCTTCGACGAACTTTGTGCTTCGTGATAATTGAACATACCACTCTTGCATAGTTGCCATTGCGCGCGGGAACCACAAACCAGTTTAATGACGCAAATTGCTCAAGCAATATGCAATGCATTGTATTCCTATCTAGCTTGCTTTTTGAGAATAACAAATTATTCTCGATATGTAAAGTATAAAGAATGCGTAGAACTTCACGTATTTGAAAATTTCATGATAAACGAAAAAAACGGAAAAAATGTCAATGAGATATAGGTACCATATTATATCAGGCGACGCATCAAAGCATTATGTATTGCATAATGTTTCTAAATTGAGACTCACTGGTTATGCTGTCAGAACAAGCTAAAGCGGCTGCTAAAGTACTACGATAACGGTGCATTATATTTTATAACGGTGCGTCAGTTACGCATATGGATTAAGAAAAGAAAATAAAAGCGCCTTCTAAATCATGAGGCTAG
Organism: Pachycephus smyrnensis; assembly: GCA_030142225.1. Lineage (NCBI taxonomy): Eukaryota > Metazoa > Arthropoda > Insecta > Hymenoptera > Cephidae > Pachycephus > Pachycephus smyrnensis. The sequence continues at coordinate 326,383 of JARQST010000304.1, read as the reverse complement.
GTTTGAGCATTTTCAGGAGTCGCGGTTTTCCATGTCTTGTTTCCCATCCATAAGTCCTTTCTCCCCTTTCTCACCTGACGAAAGCTTATCTTCGGTAGCTAAGCCCTCTTGACAATTTACCCGAGGTTAATGAATAATTCATCAAAGTCCAAACAAGACTTGCCAAGATTTTGCGAAGATCTGCTTTTGTTAGACGATTCACAATTGTCGCCGTTTCTGTACTGGACTACATCCTCCCAATATCATAAAATTTCTTTGTCAGCGACTCTCGCCATTTCTGAATATAAAATTTCTATTTAATGTAGTGTAAAAAAAAAGATGCAGTCCCTTGAGGATACTCTTTCAAATATTCACTCATTAATCATTCATGTACCAAAGCACGGTGCTTTTGTTATTCTTAAAGAAAAAAAAAAGTAAAGGAAAACAATTTATTCGCTTTAATTGATCGAGAAACGGGACGTTAAATTGTCTTCCTTAGTTGGATCAAGAATGGAGTGTAAGAACGGATAATTCCTGCCTGTTGAAAATCCCAGGACGGATGTATAGCTCAAAAGCGACGCGGAAGATCGAAACTGCTGACGAGGAAGGCCCAGGAGTACCGAAATTCTGTAACTTACCCTGGCAGTCCGTTGACGAGGGTTAGAGCCTGTACGAGAAAATGTCGCCTACGCAAGTGGGTATCAGCTGTCAACACGTTAAATATATTACGGCAACCTTAATAAGCGATATTATTGTTATCGTCATTAGATTATTGCAGGACGGATAAGTTATCCTAATGTCCCTAATGCCTTACCGACTCTGTCTAGCGACACTTCAAGATAAATTTAACTAATTACATCAATAAGGAGTAGCACAGTAAATGAATAACAAATTAGAACTTCATTATGTTGAAGAAAAAATACTTTTAACAATAAGAATGGTTCATAGCTTATTCAAACAATGTACAGTATTCATCGTGACTGTAGAATGTATAAGTTTGTAACAAATTAATTGATGTTTACTGAAATATTATGTATATTACCAATAATTAAAGTGGTTCAATCACTAGACGCATTCCGAATTAAAGATACAAATTTTATGTATGTGTTAGATAATATCTTCATTGCGAGATACGTATGCAAAATTTGAATGAGATTTATCGCATGGTTCTTAAGATGTACAAAATCGAAGTATCCATTTTCCATATAGATATGCTGTATACGTAAATACGAACAACATAAAAATTCGATATTTTTATTTCCATACAGTAAATTTTCATGATTTATGGATAATTATCATAATTGTGATGACTAAACCACGTTAAATGATAACGTAAAAATATGTAAATGTATTTATATTTGTTTTTTGATTCATTGTTTTCCGAAAATATTTGGTACTTACGTCTATGTTATTTATGTTACTGTTTATTCCAGTAACATCCTAATTTATCTGTTTGACAGTATTGATATTAAATGGCAAACCAAATCATCTATAACGCCTATGGATGATAAACGACGATAATTTGTCATCCGATCCATAACCTAAAATAGCATTAGCCCATAACAACCAATTAAGCTTGACGATGGAGCAAGCTATTGGTTTCTCGGCTGATTTGCTTATAGTTATATAATTGCGGTTAGGACACTGAATTGGTTATTAGGGATGCGGACGTGGCATGCGTCGTGACGCCATAAGCTTCGACAGCGTAATATTTTAGTTAACGTTTCATTTTCTCTATTGCCTCGTTCATCATTGCCATTTTTGATTGAAATAAGTGACGATCATTGCACTTGCACACATAACGATAACCGCATGTGCACTTATAACCATTATACTATATTATCAATTAGAACAATTTTATTGATAACGTGTACAAATGTAATCATATTAATTCCTAATAACGTAACGATAACGAACATCGTTTTTGAAGTACTAGGAAACCGTGAAAAATGGAATTTCTTAACATTTTTAAAATACCCTCATGTACTCTTATATACTATATGATCAATTTATAAATTTTACAATTTTTATTCTCGTTTAAGTGTATGGTAAGAAGCTTGAAACTCGAGGATCGATTGCATAGGAAATCATTGTATAAGGTTTATTGTATGCTGAGTGGCATTTATATACATCTTATAGAATTCTATAACAACATAAAGCCTTGAAAAATAATCCGCTAACAAGGAACGACTTACATAGGTCATAAATCATATATGAAATTCGCAATGTATCAAATGGTTTGTTACTCTAGACAATAAACAAACAAGATCAAAGTATGCAAATATAACCATTAGCATTGTACCTGTGGCGTAGCTTGTATAGGAGTGAGTCAACACACGAAAAGATTACAAATAACTCACATAACTGTCAAGTAAATAACTAAAGTTTTAATTCGGCCAATAATAATAATACGCAATTTCAACTGTATCTAAATAATAGGATAGAACAGTAAATTCGAAAAAAATTACTTCCATTTATACGTTTCCTCTAGTAAATAATGTCTTAATAAATGTATATATTATACATACGTTAAGTAAAATATGTTGTGTTCTTATCATAATTTGTTGTATAACATTTTTATATAATACCTTTCAGAAAAGTTCATTTATATGCAGTATGCATAATAATCTTTATAGACAATCTCAAACTGACATCAATAAGAAGCTGACTCAATAAAAATGCATATCTACGATGCAAAATGTTAAGTCGAACGGAATGATTGATATCACACGATGTTATCATTTGCAGAACGACAGGCAGTCCTGGCAGCAAATCACCGGCAGGTGGTAGCGGCGGTCCTGGAGGCGGCGGAGGTGGCGGCGGTGGTGGTGGTGGCGGTGCCGGAGAACCTCGCACGCCTACAGCAGGTCCACAAAACAAACAACTTCAGAACGTTAAGGGTGATCATCCCTCAGTAAGTTCACTTCTATTCACCTTATGCTTCTATGCTTTTGGGCACTTCTGTTAGAGGAACTTACGTCATATGATATTTATCAAGATGCCGTGCATTCGCGTGTAAATATTTAATAGTTACTTCATCCATATACATAGTATGATATAGTGCATTGAGCGTTATGGATGCCTTGAAGCGGAAATGTCTCAGTCGGTACTCGAAGTGGGCATCGTCGCTCCGAAACACCCATGACTCTCAGTGTATAATAAAAAATGTCTTGTGCCAAAACAAGTGATAATCATGTTATCTAGATTGTATTAAAAACAAGGTATTGAGAGAACTTCAACGAGAAAATTCTAATATCACTGAATATACCTTAATGATAATATTTCTACTTTGTATTACCATAGTTTGCTTTATACCTAAACGATTTCCAATATTCTAAAATATTCTATGAAATCCTTCCAAATCCAAGAAATATCGTACGAATCGAACGTCGATTTTAGATTTTATTCCGGGTCTCCCTTTTTTCGCCTTCGCTTATGAGATATTCACCTTTGCCGTATAGGAAACGAGATCGATATTATGTAATGAAAAAAAAATGTAATCTACAGTCTATACCTGTTGTATCGATACTGTAGTATTCTTTTCAATGCGTTACTGAAATCAGTTCAGTTGGTAGAGTATAAGTGATTCAACGACGGGGGATGATTTTACTATTCTTTCCAATCTTGCGACAGCGACACGATCTCTTATACAATTTATTACTTTTTTGACTCGTCACGTAATAAAGATATTTCTCGTTTCTATCTGTCGCTGGCGAAATATCAAAAGGTGAATTTTACAGCTGCCATGAATCAGCGAGAATTCGCGCCCATTCGAAACAGCCTCGTGAGTTTTGGCTGTTTTACGAGGGGTAGTTAACATAACTGCTACCTCGTAGTTGCCATTTTATCCTTCGTCGTATCTTAGTTGATAGGGTACCTTGCCGCGAATTGTTTAATTACTAATTAGGACTCGTCCATAATTCGAGAGAAAGTTGGCTCCATTAGACTTCGCTTGTTTCGGACATTAACCTAATGAAATATTTTGCTAATTTATTCGCAGATTTTACTACTGAATGTCTGTCAAGTTTTGTTAATCCAAATTGTCCGTGGAAAATTTTAAGTGGTTGTTACTATACTTTTTTTTTGTAGGATATGGTTAATCATACAGTTTTATTCGTTTATTTGCAGAAAGCATTCTTGCAAAGCAGATCCATCTCCTTGGTCGACATGTACATCGACAATACAGAACCCAGCGAAAATGTCGGACAAATTCATTTCAGTTTGGAATACGATTTTCAAAATACCACGCTCATTCTGCGTATAATACAGGTAAGTTATTCTAAATGGACGTTTTTGATTTTGTCATATGTCGAAGTTGTACAGATTCCGTTGAAACCTGCAATCCCGTGAATTATTCTTTTATACGTGAATTGAATTGCTATACATTTTTTGCGCTGCGCATCTCTGCCGTTTTTTTCCACCAGTATTTTTCCTCTCGTAGGTAATTTATTTCATGAGATGGCACTTTATTGTCAAATGCCACGTACAGTGTGGTTGCCGAGCTCGAGAGCTTTTTGTAACATTTCGGAACAGCGTACCACCACAATTCGAATGACGAATGACGCTTCTAACTTCCGATATCCTGGAAATATTAAACGACGTCTATACCTGCTACGTGATTCATCAAAAAATCAATACGATATTTCAGTTATTGGTTCATCGGACATGAAGTCAAACGTCAAATTATCGAAATATTTATTATCAAATATCATAATGATATCGTCGGTGACAATTTTTCAAAAAATACAAACGGAGAACACTCGTTCACTGTTAAAAATTCATGTAGTTCCTCGAAGTTATTTACCAAATTTTCTAACAAAACGGTAAAGTTGTCGAATTTTATTGCGATACGAATCAATACTGAAAACGTGTCATCCCGAATTGTACGTATGTCTCCAATACCGTAAACAGGAAATATGGAAGCGATGCAAACATATCTTGACAATAGATACATTTCGACGTCCTACGCATGTAAAACTTTTTTTTATCTATTCGCAAATCACGAAAAAAACGCTTGTATACCGGAGCGAACTCGCCACGATGGGACGAAAGAGAATAACGGAATTTCGCATGTTTCACAGTATCGTTACTCCGTAAAATAGGATAGCTCATCCCTATTTTTTGTGGATTACTCCTCGGTGGTGAATACTTGGAAAACTGGGTATTCTCGAGGCAATAAAATAAATCGAACCCGTCCCATATCTATATAAGTCCTATAATTATATCCGCAAAATTCTACAAATATCCAAGAAAAGCATTTTCCTAGACAATATCTCCCCTAGGTAACAGGTATTATAAAACTTTCGCAAATACAACGGAAGCCTGAAAAAAATATTTACCATATGGAAATTCATCCATTTTGCATGTATATCTGCGACAAAATTTTCTCTTTTGCTTTCCCATTAAATTCACGTGCAGTAAGAAACAAACACAAGAAGTATTGCCATTATTCAAGAAAGATATGCAAAGTGCTTGATGGGACATGCCTCATTTCTTACTAGATATTTCAATCTGCGAATTTCCGTTTTGCAAGAAAGCCAAAATAAAAAGCGCCAGAACAGAATCAATAAAACAAACTATGGCGAACATTTGTCTTTTGACAAATGTACATGGCTACTAATAAATGTTTCCAATTTTTTGCAATGCTCAATGTACACACCAAGCAAGCGGATACCATTAATCTTTCCGTGGTAACAGCATCCCATTTGACCCTCGTTTAAACTTGAAAATTCTCAATGGATCTTCTAATTGCCGTTTTTAAGCTTTATACTAAGAGTTTTGGAACAGATTGTTTTTGCTATTTCTGTGAGATGACAATCATTAAAAGGGTGACTTTACTTACATATGACCCAGTCTGTCGTCTTTCTAACAACTAATGCCTCTCAAATCCAAGGGTTCACATACTAACTGAGTCCTTGTCCTATTTTATGGGGCTTAGTGTGTAGATCATTGGAGAATGATCGTAAATCGTATGGGGAATCTGCAATCAAACGACGCTGAACCCACTCAAACTTTTCACTGTAGCAAAGTAGTGATTTCAATCTGCTACATTAGGCAAATGAAGCGTTTTCACTTCTGCGAAATTAATCCTTAGAACGAGTTAGCATATTATGAAATAAATATATTAGTATGACTGATAGTTGCTTTCTATTGTTATGTTATGTTACTGTGTTTCTTGCGTCTGTTGTCATGAAAGTTTTTCTTTTCTTCCAAGTAATGCAAATTTTAAACTGGATATTTTATACTTGATATACTTGAAAATTCACTTTATGGTTTGTGATATAAAACCGTGAGTCTCTTAATTGTGTCTTTATTTTTCTTGAACAGATATTATAGATTTTGTAACACTTTGAAAGCGCCTATTAGAAGGTACTGCCATATTTATAAAGAAATATGACAATTTTGAACTTTTTTTTTTAATAAAAGAATCAACGCATTAAATGGAAACGTAATTTTCCAAAAATTTACATAATGGTACTCTCGACATTTTCACTGCGAATTGTAAATTTATTCGAGTCAACTTTTCGACGGAGCAAAAGTTTTGATCGCTTATATTCTAAGAATAATCGCGTTCTTCATTGTACAATCTTCAATGTTATCTATTTTCTAGTGAAACTTTGCTCTTTACATTTCATCTTCGTCCACTATTCTGATCTCCCATTAAAATCTTCGCAAGTTGTCTGCATCAGCAAAATCCGCAATTTTGATATAGTACTTTATATTATTCTCTTATAATTTTTATTTATTATTATTATAATATTGTTTAATATCATTATTCTTTTTTACATTGTTATAGGGCTAACACATGATTATAGTTATTTACAAATAAGTAACAAGAGGTGCGAAAATATTTCTCGTGTGCAATTTTCTTTTTCGTTTGATTCCATTCTATTTCCTGAAGCTTTTCAGCTCAAACATCTAACTACTACTTTACCTGATATACGATATCGTGCACAAATCATAGTATTCACGTTTCAGTTAATGAAAGAGGGTACGGGTTCTGAAATCAAAGCAGAACTTTGTGATCGAATAGAATGAAAATATATATCAAATTGTCAAACAAATTGGTGATTTAAATTGAAATTACGTGCTTTGAATTTAAATCAGACTCGTATTCAAAAGGTACGCATTGGGACAAGTTTAAATTGAAATCTGGTAATAGCCTCAGAAGACGTCTTTCTTTTTTTTGTATTTTCTCAAAACACACAGACACCTACTCTTTTTTACGTAAAATGAGATTAATTTCTGTATTTTTGTTTCTAAAGATTTATTCGTGCCCTGTTACAATGTTTCACGTGAATTTCAAATTTATGTAGATCCAATAATCATACAGTCAAAAATCGTAAGTTCCATTTGAAATGTCTTTTGTATTTACAATCTACGATAGGATACGAAAATTCAGGTAATTTTTCATAACGGGTAATCATTTTTCAAATAACGTTCTACCGAATTACCTTTCTATGTGGTAGTACCAACAAACGCTGAATAAAAGAAGAAATTTTGCAAAAATATTAAAATAACAGTGACGCGTCCCCCTGGAGAATAATAGGATCGCCATGATCAAGTTATAATTACCTATTGTCTCAAGCAGGACTATGGACTGACGTAAGAAACGCAATGTTTTCTTTAATAACGAACATGAATGAACTGTGACATGGCGGAAATTAAGGTGTTACTCTAGAGTTTCATTTAGCTGCGTTTTCTTGGCTCGTGTTTCTGGCTCTACCTGTTGCATTATATTAATAGTCTTTGAAGAAAAGACAAATGTTATACGTCACGACTGTTTATGGTAACTGTATAGTATGGAAAAGAAAACTTAATATACAAATCATGGTGATATATTTACCGTTACCGGAAATCCAGGAAATTTAGTGAAGTCAATTGGATAACATTAATATCCGTCTTTACAACAGATTTCGCTTATTCATCTTTCCAATTTACAAATTATGATGAATGTAATTAATTATACGTCTGGTGCAGCCAACTGAATTTTTTTGATATTATTGATTTAAAAACACGGAAATTGTCAAATACATAGTATACGTTTCCAATTTTCTCTGCATATTTAAGTTGCGACATCCACCCTACATTTTTTATAGTACTCTCCTTGATTACTCTCCTTTCTCGTGAATGCTCCCCAGAACTTCAGTGTCTAATTGTATTTTGTCTCAAGTCCTGGTAGTACACGAGTAGAGTAAGTGAAGACCAGAGACTGGAAAGTTTAGTCGACGGATGTTTTCTAAGATTCCGTCTTGTACGCTCGTCATTCGCAAAGAGAATATATAGAAAATTTTATATAGAAAAAGTTGCTAGGCTGAGTAATGGAGTTACACGGACTTTAATTATAATTAACTTATACACTATAAGTAGGTTTAAGCAGGTTACTCGGGCCTGAACACCCCAAAATTCGTAACGATGATCAATGTTAGGTACAACACAGCTGTGCTTCGGCAGCCTTTCAGCCATTTAGAAGCGCCTGACGCTAGGCCACCGTGCAAACAACACAGCACAGCGCCTGTTGTACCTCTACACAAATGCCTGCTAACAAGACTGCAACTCAAGACGAACAGTTTAGTTTGCACAAGACTGTGTAACTATAATACAATCAAAACATTAGACAAGTTTATTGTATTATGAGCCAGTTGATAAAGGGACTTATGGACACAAAATCCATAAAGTATAAATCCAGTGTTTAAGATAATTATTTATTGTGTCGTATTCTGTCCAAGATTATTTGCTTCTGTAAATCATTTATCAGATTGCGAACAATAGCAATTTGTATGTCTGGGAAATAAATTTGTTAGTATCTTTTTTTCTTAGTGGAGGTTGCAAGGTAATACCAATTGATAACTGTAAACTTGTGAAATTAATAATACTCTTAATTGGGTTCTGTATCGTTATAGGCTTTTATGTAAGGCATCGAACGCGACATCGTTTAGCTTTATAGTAACTCGTAAAAAAGATGATTTTTTTATGGTGATACGAGCGGTATTTCTATTAGGGGCTCATTGCCGGAAGAAAAGAGCCGATAGAAGATAAAAACTGGTGTGAAATGTCATTAAAAGTTTGTCGCTGCTGTAACGGTAATCGTTTGAAACATTAATTAGGCGCGATATTTCACGAGGGGGCTGATGATCCCTAATATACGAAAACTGAAATTAATATTGGCTGTCAAAATGACTCTAAATGTTTATAATTATGTCGTATAAATAATAAATAAAATTGCACGTGCCATTTACATATACTTTTATATATATAACATTAGTAGGATGGCCACTTTATTGAATCTTATTAAGCTTTCAATATAAATAATGAATTAATTTTCGATTTTATTGTACGGATCATTCATCCCTAAAAAAACTTGTTTCAAGTTTTGCCAAAAAAAGATGAAATTACATAAGTCCCGTACATTTTTTCTGATCTTATCTGCTGTATTTTATACACAAAGTAAAAGTTCGAGAGTAGACGATGGAAAACACAAAGAATAGTACAGACTCGTAAAAATTAGTTACACATAAAGGTATAGATTATCCAGAAGAAAAATGCTTCATTGTGAAGTTCAAGGCTTGATTTCCAGCCGAGAATTTGTTCTGATACATTACCGATAAGCTGCAACGTGTTGTTTGCTGTATATTATCTAAATGATTTCTATGAAAGTTTCCTACGTTATCGCTCGTTGGAGAAGAAACGCATTGGCGTGACATTATACACAAACTCTTTTAATTGAACAGAGCATTAACATATATACAGAAAAATCGACAAAGCATGACGTCAATTCAGTTTTATTTTTTATTGACATTAAGGGATGTTCAGTTGTCAATAACAAATATATGATATTTTATCAATGCAGGAAAAAAACTCCTTCCACCAGATAGGCACTTGCCAAAAATTAAATTATTATTGAGAGCAGGCCACAGAGTCCACCATATTACAGAATGCATTTCATTTAAATAAGAATTGTGATATTTATTTATATGATATTTGTGAACTTGAAAAAAAGTCAACTTCTTTCAAACTGATACGCATTCAAATACTATCTGCGTGTTATATTTGTTCCGTTTCTTCCATAAGGCTTTACTATGTATTTTCAATGCGGGCATTTACTAATTTCATTTTCTTAAAACTTTCGACACTCCACTCCAAGTTACAATGACATACGTACCTAAACTCATCGTACACAAGAGCGCGCTGACATAAGTAAAATATACGAGTCTTGAAAACAAGAACGTCGTGGTGACATACATACGTATTCAAAGAAACATTTCAGAGTTCGTAAGGGGGATGCTGTTCGTCAGTGAAAAATAAGGGAAGAAATATAGCGGAGCGATTTCGTCGTTGTAAACAAACACATAAATCCTTTTATAAGTATTGTTTAAAACGTCGCGCTTCATTCAGTTTACAAGTTTTATACATCAGTCTTACTGCTGTCTACCTATTTAAGTACTTTGAATTTACCGCGCAAAATTCAAATGTCAAACATGTTTCTCTTGAAGAATACCATACGGATATACATTTTGTATTTGATTTATGAAATCATTTTAGAAAGTATTTAAAGACTTCAATCAAGTCTGACTTTGTGAATATGTTTCTAGGGAAAGGATCTACCAGCAAAGGATCTGTCAGGCACGTCCGATCCTTACGTAAGAGTGACTTTACTTCCTGACAAGAAGCATCGCCTCGAAACGAAAATCAAAAGACGAACCTTAAATCCAAGATGGAACGAAACCTTTTACTTCGAAGGTAACGAAATCTTATGACTTCATCTCCAACTTGACTATTGAACTTTACAACGTATCCTTATACAGGTTATACATTTCTGTCACTTTGAATATGCTTCTTGCTCGCATCCTTTAATCTTTGGAACATTTCCAATGCAAAATCCTCATTATCTGCTACTCCGTTGTTCTTTATGCAGCCTTGTATGTACTCTGCCCCTAGTATGTCGCTAATATAACATCATGAAATCTTCGCGCCATGTGAACGGGAATAAGGTCATGTGACATCGAGGAGAGTAAATATTTCTTTTCTAAAGTAACAGCTTCTTGGTGGGCAAGGGAGCCTATGTCAAAG
>JARQST010000304.1:194021-315234 GCA_030142225.1 Pachycephus smyrnensis | reverse complement strand
CATGTGACATCGAGGAGAGTAAATATTTCTTTTCTAAAGTAACAGCTTCTTGGTGGGCAAGGGAGCCTATGTCAAAGGATCATCCTTCCATAGTATCAGCACTATAGGATCATGAAATGCGCTCGCAGCAACGTGAATATTTTATCTTGAAAACCAAATGGATTTGTTCGCATCCATTTTCATATGAATTAGGTACAAGTATCTCCTATCCTATCTTATAGGATTTTTCTGTTTCTTTTTTTGTTAATTTTTTTATGTTACTTGTCAAGGCCAGATAGCATCTTCCTACACGAAAGGTAAAATTCAACGAAAACGGCCTGGACTTACCTATCCGAAATTTTATCACGTAACTCGTCGCAACGGGACCGCGCGGGAAAGTTTTCGATTTATTATTCCAGTCGCATTCCGACACTCACGGATACTCAAAGTTTTTCGCGTAGCTAACGATTACTTGAATCTCTTGAAAATGTTCGCAGGTTTCCCTATTCAAAAGCTGCAAAGCAGAGTTCTCCATCTTCACGTCTTCGACTACGATCGATTTTCAAGGGACGACTCCATAGGGGAAATGTTCTTACCGCTTTGCCAGGTAATTTCCTTTAATTTGCCGATCACGTAGAGACTGTAATCACTATAGTGCTATTTACTTCCAAGAATATTAGCGATTTTGGTTAAGGTCTGCAAAGCTAGGAATTACTTCTAATTTTATTAGACATCAAAATTCTACTGTATCAAATAAGTAGACAACTGCACCTGAACACTATTGCTATACATGTACATTATAAAAATTCAAAATTCAGACACGAAGTTTTATTAGTATTTCCTTTGAACAAATAAAAAAAATGCTTTTTCAAAAATTCTAAAGTAATTATTAAATTCGCAAGGATTTGTAAATAATGATATTACAAACGTACAATATAAATTATGTATATCCATATGGATAACACATAACAAAACTATCTAATACGAAGGCTGTGAAATGAACTATAATACATCTACTTCTTTTCGTCTACGACTGTACTGTGTACATATGTGTACCCATACAGTAATTCGCCATGCAACTCTATGACGTGTAGACATTCATTTCCCAGGTGTAGATCGCATTGTACACCGCAAGGGGTGAATTCCATTCATAGATTCCGCAGCCAATAATGTAAACCTAGGGACATTAATATGATTACGCAAGAGTATAGGCAACACGCTCCCTAGAGATTACGTGACTCTCACGAATCCTCCAGTGTAGCTACAACAGATGGGAACATCCATCTGGAACATAATTTTTCGCGTTCTTATCCCTTTCCTTTATTTTCTCTCCATTTTCGCACACGGTGCGTGATATACTGTCGTGATGTTACGAACCAAAAGTAACTTGACGTACGCTGGTCCTCTCTTTGACGTATTCGTACTGTACGTGCGCCCAAGAAATATAGAAACAGACAGAGACGTGTAAAGGGATATAACGTAAAAGAGGGAGAGAGAGAATAAGGAAAAGGGAGACAGGTGATATGCATTATATTGAGAGAATGTTACTTTTGTCACAGGTCGACCTCTCAGAGAAACCGTCGTTCTGGAAGGCGTTAAAACCACCAGCTAAAGATAAATGTGGCGAGCTTCTATGCTCGCTTTGTTATCATCCCAGCAATTCAACTCTGACGTTGACGTTATTGAAGGCCAGGAATCTCAAAGCCAAGGATATCAATGGGAAATCCGGTGAGTGGTTCAGGATATTTCCATGCGTCGATGTATCGCGAAAAGACGTTGAATGAAAAGAAGAAAGATCCGTTCTGCTGTTGATCTTTTGAGGTATTCATCCTGTGCTCTTTCTTTTCTCATGTTTGTGTCAACTTTCTTTTATCTCGACAGATCCGTACGTGAAGGTATGGCTGCAATTCGGCGACAAACGAATAGAGAAACGCAAGACGCCGATTTTTAAGTGCACGCTTAATCCCATTTTCAACGAAGGATTTTCTTTCAATGTACCATGGGAGAAAATCAGGGAGTGTTCCCTTGATGTTATGGTTATGGACTTTGACAACATTGGTCGAAATGAACTTATCGGCCGAATTCAGCTTGCTGGTATGCTTTTATTTATTTGGAAATACTTATGTATTTATACTATTTCAATAAAATTTAATGCCCACCATCATATTATAATTATGAAAAACATAATCTTGTTGGACGATTGATAAATTTGTAAGCTCGATTAATAGAATTTCTACCACAACTGGGAAAGTCTTTTTCACATAAGACGTATAACGATCATGCATTGTATACTTTGTTAATTATCTTAATTGTATAACTAATAGGATAATAGCTAAGAACAAATAATCCCATAGAATGTCACAAAAGCTTCGTGGCTTTGTAATCGTAGGAACTATTGTGTCGCCTTATCTTCCTAGGAAAGCTTACCCAAATTTTTCAGTCTTCCAACCTACATGATTCTTCGACCACAATGACTTGGCGACTAATAGATTTTCTTTATATTATTTCAGGTAAAAACGGCAGTGGCGCGAGCGAAACAAAACACTGGCAAGATATGATCACCAAACCGAGGCAAACCATCGTTCAGTGGCATCGTCTCAAGCCTGAGTAAAAAAAATATCCAGCAACGTTCTTCCCCAAAAATTTTATTATTCTTTTTTTTTTCTTTTCGGCGAACCGAATCGCTTTCGCCCGTGATACTCTAACGACTTTTGGGTATTTGGCGAGACGTAAATAATACGAGCATTGCTCATTGGGAGTTCTGAATAAAAATACCGAGAATGTAAAGGCATTCAAAGGGGGCTCGTTCTTTCCTCAGTCTTATTTCTCGCTATTACGGTCATATTCCGTTTTCAGTCCAGATCTCATTTGTCAAGAGTACAATAGCAATGGGAAAATGTTTTCCAAATATCCTGAGCATACAAAGCCCTGGTCCATCTTTATTAACGTACGACATTAACGAGTGCGAATAATCATTATTTGTTGATGGCTAATTGTCAAACAAAATTAGTAAGTTATTTAAATTATTGTATATTTATTTGCACAGAAATGAAATATGTCAATCGTAATGGAAACAATAGTTAATGCAAAATAATTTCGCATTGCGTGCTGAAAATTTGCTTAGATTTATATGTATGTGCCAGGTCGAGCGTATTTCAATATTAAAAATACCTACGAGATTACAGCAGAGACATTATTGCATTGTGAAATGCAATTTGAGTTACGGCGTTGCAATACTTGTTGCATATTATTTCAGTGTATGCTTAGAACAGTCGCGCGTGCGCACAGACAAAATGCAAATTTACAACTCATGCATTCCATTAGTATTTTATTTATTTGATTAAACCATTCCAGTGTGAGCGGCATTAGATCGATAAGAGCTTTTAACCCCACTCTACCTCTTTCCGCTCGAACAATCTTGCAACTTCCAAGGAAACCAATGACAACCGACTCTCTAATATGGTCGACAATTACGAATGACGAATTCTCAGTGTCTCGCGTTACTATGCCCATAAAAGAAAAGCAAAATTCATGAAAAGATAAGTTACAAATTTTTGCGAAAATAGAACATCGAAAATACAAGGTACTTCGTGTGAATGCCGTTCTTACTCTAGAGCCACGAGTGGATGAACTTTCTTCGTGAAAAAAAAAAAAAACAAAAAAGAAAACAGAGAAATGTCTAATCTCAGAAATACAATGAATTCAGTGGAAAAATGATAAGTTTTCCATTATCCGTGTGCACCGAGTGTTACGTAACGAAATTTTCCTTTGAAAATTCAAAAACGCATTCGCGTTACCCGTTACGTAAATTGTTACAGATGGGAGCCTAGGATCGGACAGTTTCTTGTTGCATGTTTTCCCAACTGGCAAATATCCTTCGTTGAGGATTAGCCTAATCTATCGTCAATTCGGCCGATTGATTACGGTCATTGATCACGGGCTCCCTAATCAGCCAGCGATGATTCCTAGTGTTGCCAATATTTTTTATTTCTATCGAACGAGACGGAACGTTCCAAAGGGATAAAGAGAACGAGCGTAACGATCGATTTTTGCCCATGACGGCCAAATATCGAGCTATCGATTGTTTATTGGCCAGTGTGATCGCGTTCGACGAAAACCGGAAGGATATATGAAGAGAATATGTTCTTTTCTGTCAACTACGTGTTTTTAAGATTAGCTGACAATCGGATTTCGACACTGAACTGATTTGAACGAATCACTGGCATATAACACTTGACTATTAATAGCAATCGACAAAGGAAAGATATTTTTGACGGAACTTTTGTATTGAGAAACGAGACATTTTTTGGGGAATTTCAAACAATAAATTGTGATCGGTGTACCTTATTAAATACACTAACAATATTATTAATATTGTACTTGGTAATCTGCTGTTGTTAACAATAAGCTACGTTTATCCCCGTACGAATTCACATGCGAATTCGCGTGGTGTTATCGAATGACGTTCACTGTCTTACGGCAGTCATTTCGAAATTTATTATACAGTAGTAGCTGACACTTTAAATTAAGTGACTATTGAGTTTCGCTACCTCTTTTGTCTTTCATGATTTTTTAAAATTCTAAACGTAGTTACTCGCGATCGCGAATCATCGAGTCTAGTTTTTCCCCTTTGAGTTTTCGTATGTTTCCATATATTCCTACGAGACCCCACGACAAAGGTATTGTCCTTTCCTTTTGTGTGTTCTTATATTGCTACATTGATATACTGTATAGAAATTTTGATAATTAAGTTATGTACTTGTATCAAAAACGTTATTGAAATCTCATTAACTGCAGCAGAACCTCCTATTGTGTACTATATTGCTAAAGTATACACGAGGAAAAAATATACAGTAGAGTTTAGTAATTAAAGTAAAGTAATTAGTTTACAGTATAAAATCCGAGTATATTATAAGTAAATGGTTATATATATGTATATATACATACATTCACATACACATATATATTTTACAAAGGGTAGTTCTCAGGACTTTTTGTCATGAATCTTGGTAGTTATGAGGACACTTGTAGTTTGTCAGGACGGTCCTGACAAGATTTTGATATATAAAGTGTATTGCAAGGACCATAAAGCGACTCTCACACCAAATTTTCAAAAATTTTTCCAATACCAAACACCCGGAACTGTGATGGGCTTAGAAATGGCTAGGTTAGGTTAGGTTAGGTTAGAATTCCAATGCTAGATGCCCCAAGGTTTAGTTTTTTTTTAAAAAAACATTTCAGCTTGCCGTTGTGAACGCCGCATAATCGGCAATGTCCTCATAACTACCCCGTGACAAATTTATATATATATAAAGGGCATATCACAACGACAAGCTGAAATGTATTTAAAAAAAAACCAAACCTTGGGGATCTAGCATTTGAATTCTAATCTAACCTAATTTAACCTAGCCATTTCTAAACCCATCACAGTTCCGGGTGTCTAGCATTGGAAAAATTTTGGAGAATTTAATGTGAGAGCCGCTTTATAGTCCTTGCAATACACCTTATATATCAGAATCTTGTCAGGACGGTCCTGACAAACTACAAGTGTTCTCATAACTACCAATGTTCATAACAAAAAGTCCTGAAAACTACCCTTTGTAAAATTTATAATAATATACACACGCGTATATGTGTATGAATTTATTAATATATATATGAATATACAATATATATATATACACATAGGTATATATTGCAGAAATATTGCGTAGCACAAAGGATTAAATAATATTTGTATGTCGTAGCCTGTATATACACATACTATACAGATTGTTGCCCGGTTTATTGAACGCGCGTAAAAATCATTATATTCATGGAAAGCGAAAGAACTACTGCAAATTCTCGAATGGTTCTGGCGAAAGGCGCGAAATTTGAAATAACATCAGGATCCAGTCACACTATAACGAAAATGTTGAAAAGTCTATAAGTGACCGTGTTCCCTGTATTAATTTCAAAGACAATTTCTTGAAAATTGACACTTTATAATGCTGAGTTAATCGTTTCTATAATTTTATTGTAATTTTAACGTTTGTTGAAAAAACTGGGCCGTACACTACTTAAGTATCTAGGATAAACACGGGAAAGAAATATAACTCGTTATAGGTATCATTAATTTGTATCGTTAAAACAGTAAGAAATGTTCGATGTTAACTAAAGTTGTTGCGCTTTCATCCATTGCGCAGGACGAAAATACGTTCATTTGAAAATGGCTACGGCGGAAGTGACGAAGAGAGGAGGAGGCTGCGCGCGTTTCTCTCGTCAGCTGTATTGTGAAAAATGTGTACAATTAACATATACTACGTACTCAGGACAAAGTACAGTTAAGAAAAAGAGTATGTAACTACTAACTACGCGTATTTTGCCCAATGGAAAGTGCAGGCTAATGATCCGTCGGTGCTTTTCAGTGTACTTGTGTAGTTTTTATTTTGAACAATTAATTATATTACGCCACGCAGCGTGTACAACTACTGAGCAGAATCTAATAATTTTAGCGCTGATATTTTTACGTGGATGCGACGTTACTATAGCAGCAAACGAAAGATAAATATACAATAAAGATGTATAACTGTATACTTAACTGTTTGAAAATATTTTCGTTCTCTAATGACGACACGATCAACTTGTTTCCTATGCTGGTCGTTTCAGTCATTCGAAAAGGGCGCCATGACGGAAGTATATACGATACGTGAGTCGAGTCAGTTTCAAAACAGTGATTAGCTGATTAGCTTCTCAGAGATTTCATTTTGAAGTTTTCATCAAACAAAAGAGTATACTATATGTATGTAATTATGTGACGAAAGCACGCGGTTGATTCGAATTGCGATATTTTTGCTGCGCAATGAAAAATCTAGTGAGATATATAGCTAATGTCTGTTTCCAAAATATATCGTGTATAATTTTAAAAAGGGAGAAAAAGCAAGAAGTCTATAATGGTATATACACGAAACACACGATCTCGTACACACATACGCACACATGTACACATAAGAGACACATAATCAAGCTGTGGATACAGTAGGATCGTTTGTAGCCTGATTGTGTCTACAACTTTGTAGGAAAAAGAAGAGATGAAAAACAAAAGATGAACATGAGGAAATGACGAAAAAAAACTTCTACGCGGAACCTCGAATAAATCTTTATGCTCTGAAGAGATAATCACCTTAATGCTCTCCTTCCATAAAAGTATTTTTATATGTCGTCACTTTGAATTTTTCTTACTTCTGATTAATCGCATAAGAGCGAACGTGCATTCTGCAGTAAACGTGGCTGGAATCGAGCAGGAAATTAAAGTCATAGCTACTTACGTGAAACATCGTTACAACGGGCAGAATTTATAACCGAGAAAAACACTATTTAAAAATAAATACTTATCTCGGTGTCTCGGATGGATTGCAATTGTGAGTCATTTCTTTCCACTCTTATCGTATTCTATCAGCGTGCAAACCGATCGAATGTTCTTTTGAGACGCGCGACGCACAATTAAACGAAACAAAAGAAATTAAAAGAAAAGCAAAAGAAATTGTGCATGATTCTTTTCAGAGCGTGAAGTCATTGTCATACAATGCCAATGTACCTTGCGATGGCATAGTCTGATCGTTGTCTAGCAAATTAAACATGAATGAATTAAAAGCTGACAAGCCGAGTTATCTAGTTTTCGTTAGATCGAGTTAGTTTTTTGTTAGACAAAAGCTCAAGTAGCTGAAATGACCTAGATATATGCGTATATATATACATATAAATGCGCATACATATATACATATACAGGGTGTCCATAAACTGCGCATTCGATTAGCATCCATTATTCTTTGTCAAAAACTGAGTCGAAAAATCATCTACCATTTTTTTTTCGTTCGATGTGTAATTGATGGATTATAAACAATTAAATTAAACCAGTCAAAAGTACAACTTAATTTGTTGCGCTAGTGAGAACTCATTCACGCTACTCACGGACACGCACCTAGATACATCGCACTTGTGACTGTCTCAATTTAATTATTAATAACTCGGTAATTACGTATTGTACGAAAAAATGGTAAAGGACTTTTAGACTCAGTTTTTTTACTAAGAGTAGCGATATGCTAATTCTGTGCGCTATTTTCTGGATACCTTATATGTACGTATTACTCGTATCAATATGCGTAATACAGATTCGTATGTATACGTATATGTATACATACACGTGACGAGCTAATATTGGCGAGTGTGTCCCTCATAAATGCATATCTCCATCATTCGCAAAAATCCAACACAATGCATGATTTAAGAATAGGACTGAGTGGCAACTATTAACAAGGATTGTAAAAGAGGTATTAAATATTGACTGTACGATTTTATTATAAATTATATCAGAGCGTCGTTACATTTTTCAGAATATTTATGTGAATGATCAACGACAAAGAATATATTTCTAAAAAAGTAAATTAATTAACTTGTTCAGTTTCGTTATCGTCGATAATTGTGGTTTTACGAACAGTGCACGGTCATATTTTATTCAATGATCTGCATAACTGCAAGGCGGGATAAAAAGCGACAAAAATTTTTCTCATGAAATCAATTAATTAATTAACTTGGTCCTCTTCTTAAAAGCTCGCATGAATATCGCCATAATCAGTCGTAATTACGAGAGAATTGTTATCTTATGTCAAGCCAAGTGTCTATCGTATATCAGCAAAGTATCATGTACTAGTGTGTTAAATCATACAGTCTGCGCCTGAATAACTCTCTATTTCTCTTTTATGTAGTGTCCCACTTTTTTATACAAAAATCGTGAACGTTACATCCTAGTAAAGAATCTGCTCTGTCGTGTCGGACTCTGTTGAAGATCTGAAATTATTTATCGAAATACGAGCATTTTACAGAAACTCAAACAGCAAGGGATGAGGTTGTTATATCCAATGAAATGCTTGCAAACAGAAGCGGACTGCAATTATATATAAATATAGATATTACGTAGTTAATGTTGGGTTCTTATGTTGTTATATTTACAGTCCTTGTATATACAGGATATACGACGATTCCAGATTACCTTTATCATGTAAATGTCTGCAGTAATATGAAAAGCAGAACAAATGGAAATGGATAAAGATGAATGATTATAGCTGTAATTAAACTTATTTTCTATATAAATTCGTTAGTAACATACATAGTGTATCTTTAAAGAATAATATAAGTTTTATTTTTCTGGCTGTCATAGCAGCTTTTATAGTAAATTAATCGAATGATAACTTGATATCATATTCATGAAACATTTATACGATACTGCAATATGAAATACCTGCAGGAATGAAATGTGCATTTTTGGTTTTAAACGAACCATGGAAATCGTGTTATAGTCTTTTATTCTGAATCGCTATAAATGAATTAAAACACTGTTCATCGATTTAATTTTCTATTTTTTTTTTAATATATAAAAGAGTTCTAGTGATGAGCGTATGACAAAACTAATCCAGAAACGTCGAATATCTTGTACGTAAATTGTTATCATAAGATAATTCGGAAGTTACCTTCTTAATAAGAAAATGTAATAAATTTTATGTATGACGTACTCCATCTTTACTTTCGTCCGCCGAATTAACAACATTTGATTGAGTATATAATATGCCAATCAGAGAAAGAGTTGAAAAAAGAAATACCGACACAAAAATTTCACTATATGCGAGGCGCAGACTGATTCTGAAATTACTGTAGTGCCTGAGAAATATTTATTCTCTGTATCCATATTCCGACAGTACATGTAACATTGTTGAACGAAGCCCCATAAATAGATATAAAAAACGATCCACTGCGGGATAGTAAAAGGCAGTACTTATCTCTTATGATTGGAAATGTCTATTATTTATGTTGGTGAACGGTTGAGGGATTTGAAATACATAACAGAAGTTTCGTATATCATTTTGCATTCCATTTTAATGCATATTTAAAACATAATTAACAATATGAAAAGAGTAAAAATATTCTTATAAAAATGCAGATGACTTTATTTGTATCGTTAATGTTATAAAACTGAATGAATTTAATTGCCACATAAACGCAGTACAATTTCTGATACTGAAATTTGAAATCCCTCATTCGGAAATACTAAATACAAATTAGATTCAGCCCACTGTACTCGGTCCACTGAATACAGGCCCATGTAAATGTAGCATAATAGTGTTAAGGATCGAAGCAAAATAAATTATTGTATGAAACGTTTGTGGAAAACTTTATATTCACACCCTGTACTTTTACTTGATAGCCTTTTACAAAAAGCGTAATGTGTGATATGATAATTATGCGTGTACACAATTATTCATTAATAGCAGTATCAACCAATTTTACGTACCAGCCAACAAAATATTTATAATTCGGAAATTACTTCATTTCATATTATTAAATTACCATACCATATCTTCTGCGCGTTACTTAAATCTGATTGTATTATCGCATTCTACGAAATACTGTAGTTTTTATATTTGGAGATTTTTGTCAATTAAAAACTATTACGTGCTTTGACAAAGTTATGCTACTCCACACGGTACTCTATTATTTTGAACGAAGCGACCTTTGGCCGACACGTCATTATTGAAGTAATCGTTTACGTTGCCAAGCATCGTTTCTATAGCAACAAAACAACATGCAGTTCGCTGTAAGAATTCCCTACCATCATAAAATCTACTTTTCTACTATTCCCATATTTCCGTGCCATTGATCAGAATTCAATTCTGATTGTGGAATATGAGTAAGATTCAAGAAACGCCAGAAATTCCATGTCCCTGTAGTGCGTCTAAAATTCAAAATTCTCACGAAGAAACATCTAAGGCATCCGCTCAACGTACAGACGAGGTTTACCGAACATGTAATCTTCCTACACGATTCATGTATCCAAGTAAGTTCCAAAATTTTCTAACGTATAAATTTTCTAGAAAAAAATGGCACTTCCTAACATCTATGTAATTGATGCACAAAATATGTTTAGGGTACAAAATTTTATACACAATTAAATATGATAATATTTTATTTATTTATTTGTTTTTGCAACACGAATAGTTACCTTGGTCTTTCCATGCGAGAATTCTGTAGTGACCTTTCAGCCTTTCAGGGTGGTCATCGTAAAATATAATTCTGAGATCTCATACCATCCGTACATGATGTATGTACTTGTTCGTTCAAGGAGAACATACGAATTTACGACCTGTATATCGTCACTGCCACGCATAAAGTGTCAGCTTATTCCATCTAGATGATCGACACTATTCAAAGTTCATTAAACTACTGTAAACATTCTAATTTTTCCAACATACAAAGTATAAAATCATTAAAACTCTCCCTCTCAATATCCCATACATAATGCAGTCTCAGAACATTTCTACATCCAACAATCGACAATAACTACATTTCGTCAATAACAAACAAGCGCAACGATCAATGCACTCGACGTCGACTTATCGGACGTGTGCATTTTTTCTATCTAATTATAGTAAGCGAGCCCGTTATAAATCACTTATTTTTAGAGCTACGTAACCCTGATATACCCTACAGTCTCTTCGCTGTGATTTCGTGTCGAAATTGAATACAACAATTGTTCTCAATTTTTACCAATCAGTTGTAATCACAACCATTATAATTATCGAAGACACAAAGTCCAGTATTTTTTTTAATTACAAATACATTCTTCCAACTGAAATCGCGTGCAGTTTTGTTCCGTGTTACATCGAACATAGCATAGGCATTATGTTTACACACGGAGCCTGTGCCTATCTCCTGAAGCATATGTTGTAGCAGACGTCAGTTGACTATATGTGGAGAGTACTGGATGCACGCGAGTTCAGTGCATCCACGCTGTGTCTAGCAGTGCGCATCATGTCGGTACTACTATCACTCTACTTCCTACTATTATATATTGGCGAAAGTATTTCCGCGGAGGAAGCCGATTGTCGCGTGTACAACAACCTTTACGTGTGTCTCGAGGGCGAGACGCTTCAAAGCGTCGCCTTCGAGGACGTGCACGCCGTCCAGACGATCGAGGACATCGAGTTGCATCTTGAGAATCTTGGCATCACTCACATAAAGGAGAATGCATTTAACGACGTGAGAAATGCCTCGGCACTCTATTTAAGGGACAACAGAATATCCAAGATATTCCGTCATTATTTCCATTCGCTGGATCAGCTGACTTACTTGGATCTGAACAACAACAGCATCAGTGATATCGAGGATGGATCCTTTACACGTCTTGTCAGTCTGGAAACTTTATTGCTGGACAACAACATGCTCTCGAAATTTCGACTTGGTACCTGGAAAGGTTTGGGGTATCTTCACGAACTCTACGTCACGAATAACACTCTTATTCTGAAGAAAAATATGTTCAAGGGACTTAATCATCTTGAGACACTGGCACTTGATTCGAATGGCATTTCGGAGATACCTTTGGGCACTTTTAATGGACTTCCGCATATTGATTTACTTTATTTGTCGAGGAACTTGATATCACGTTTAAATCCAGACGTCTTTCGCGGGCTTCATGAAGTCAATGAATTGGATCTCGGAAGGAATTGCATTGTCAGCGTGTCCAATGGTGTATTTCGTCATATGAAGACACTTGAATCACTCTGGCTCAATGGGAATTTCATCACTACCTTAGACGATGACGTCTTCGAGGGATTAGAGGGTCTCTCAAGTCTATTTTTAAATAGCAATGATTTTACTTCCGTTAAGATGTCAGCTTTTGCTAATATGAGAAACGTCACTATCGAACCTGGCTTTAAAATCGATGGCTTACCAGTGACTCATTTTGCAAAGATACGCGGATGGTATCGTTGCACGAGTTCCGGATATCAAGAACCATATGAGTGCGAAAAAGTCACTAAGTAATTTTTACAAGTCACGAATTGATAGGGATACACAAAAATCATTAATTACTGTTGCACGCGTGATTCCAGTTTACCTTATACATATGTGATCTATGAAGATGAATTTTTTTCATTCGTTTAAGCTGGATTTTCCGTTCAAAAAAAGTACACTGTTGTGAGTGACATGTTGAATTTATAATAACCAAAATGCATCGACGATAATTTCAATTTTCCGTAGAAAGATACTTTTATTGTTCAATACACTTTTTAAATAGTTTAATTTTTATTTTGTCATGTACTTTCACAAATTGTTGTAATCTGTAATTTTACGCAAGGGTTCAAAATACAATAAATAGTATAATTTCATAAGGTATGTTTTCTTATTACATCATTTATTGCACTTTACTTATTCATGCATATATTAATTATAATCAACTAATTATTAATCACATGTATGCCGAGCCATTAATATCATTGTAGCATTAAATCAAGCTGAAACAGGCGGCCGATAACTAGTGGCTAATCTTCAAATGATATTTCAGGCAGCCTTGCACATTCATGTTAATCACAAACCTTTTCTTTTTGAAATTTAACTTGACGGTAATAATGCATTGATAAATAATGAAGTTATGTCAATATAATATATAATATTGATATAACAATAAAGCTTTATAACCATCGGCTGGGAGTTATCGGCTGCTAGTTTCAGCTTGATTATCATTGACAGTAACAAAATAAATGATTTTCAGTACTTAAGTTATAAATAATTTAGACGCATGTAACGCTTCCGCGTTTGCGATCTCATTAACTTCTGTGAAACCCTTGTCAGCTAAATTTAACGCAAGACATGTGTGCGAAGTGCAACTAATATTACGCGAATTCTCGCACTTCTATATTAATAGTATCGCACCATTAAATTAGTCACGTTCACAAGTACGTTAAACCTTGTTTACTGGCTCTCATTTTCAAACTAACAATAACTATGTAATTGTAATACTAAGTGATTTAAAAATCACGAAATTCGACTGAAATTTAAGAAGCAATGATGTTTTCATCGCGTGACATTTTTAAGAGATAAAATTTCATTATATATTGTAAACGCTTTATATTGTTTCATAAAGAACCTCAAAATTCGTACCAAGAGGAATGTAATATTCACAGCTCTGGAATTCGGAAGTTCATGATATTTGACTTATTGGCATTAGTCAATATAGTGCAATTATATGGTTCATTATAACTCTGAAATGCACATGTATATTTTGATACTGAAATCGTATTAGAAACAAATGATTTGATAATTGTATCATTGTTTATCTTGAAACCTGGTTCAATCGTAAGATGACGCAAATTTCGAAAACTATTAAAGTCCAAAACAGAAATTGGATTATGATACAGATAAAGTGTTCTCAGTGTACTAAGACCTTGAAAAACGCCAGGATCTTGCAAACTTGTTAGTTGATTTCCATTCAACCACAGATATTTTAATGAACTCAAACCCTGAAATGCACCTTCATGAATTAAAAAAATGAAATTTTCCGAGAGGTCAAGTTCTTCTAGATTTTTCAAATTTCGAAAAATATCTGCTCGAATTTCGCTTATACTGTTTCCGTAAAGATCCAAATTCTTCAGTTTATCAAGTCCATTAAAAACACCGTGATACAAGTCGTACATATTATTGCGTGTCAATTCCAGCGATTCCAAGTTACCAAGCCCGACGAAACTGTTCTCCATTAGCAAAAGTTTATTCACATTCAGATGAAGTTGACGTAGTTTCGGTAGACTCTTCGGTATTCCAGGGCTGAGTGCAGTCAGAGAATTATGACTCAGATCCAATTCTTCTAAATCCGGTAGAAACGAAAAAGCATTGTCGTCCATTTCCTTAATCGAGTTGTCCATAAGATTGATGTGCTTGACATTGTTTAATCCACGAAACGTGGCACTTGATAAAGTCACTAATAAATTTTCATTCAGTCGAAGAATCTTGACCACTTGGTTATCAGTAAACGCTCCTGGTACTATTCCTGTGATGTTCATGGCACTCAGGTCGAGAATGTCATCTTTAGCGGTCACCTTAGTCAGATCTTTTCCATCAAAACATATATTAACATCATTTTTATTAATGGTACAATAGAGTGCTGAACTGCACCACACTGAAATTAATAACACAGCGTGAACTGTGATTTTATAATCTTTAAACATTGTTTCACTCTGCGTATTCGGTTGCAACTGCGACATTCGCATGAACGTGCATTCGCTTTTATATTACTGTGACCAATCATTATCACGTTGATACATTTATTGTTCTTTAGTTCCGCTGAAATGAGTCGAGTAACGGCACGATCCGTACAAGGGAATTCACAACAATCTATGCTACATTATGCGTCAGCGCTCATAGAAACATGTAGGTTACTCAAGCTGATGATACTTTGGTTTAAATAAGTGTGCTAATGAAATCTGTGAATTTTAATTGCAGTTAAATTTCGAAATACATATTTGATGAATTATATATCAGTACAGTGCAGTGGAAGAATGATGATAATGTTTTAGGTGTATTGTACATAAATATAATAGTTTATTGACATACCTGTAACACACTGTATATTCATGAATGTATATATTTTCTGAAACATATTGGAAGTTTCATATACTCAAATGATATACTGATATATAATGATGTATACATATATTCAGTAGATACTTGTGCCTTTTCAGAGAAATTATTTACAAACTTGTAAATATATCATATAATTTTTCTGTAACTATATGATGATGCAATAGTGTAACATTAGTATTATATGTATGAAACTGTACTATATTTACTGTGAAAAATATATTCTTCCAAATTCCAAAGTATAGTACTATGTCATACTAATGATATTCTTATAGTATCGTATACTCTGTGTTTGAATAAAGTTTATAGTATTTTAACACTGATCGGAAGAAACAGCTAAAGAAATTTAAATATTTATGAGTTTTCAAAACACGTTATCCCATTTGTATATATACTGTACAATCACTAAAAGTTATATCCGATGTTCAATACGTCATTAACTTATCTAAATGATTCTCATTATAAACTGATTCCACTGATTAAATCCACTGTCGAATCATTACGACACTAACTAGATGCAATGCTTGAATCAAGACAGATCAAGCAAGAAACTCCAACAAAAACATGAATATCCAAAATTTAGCCAGCGATTAATAATGATATATAGAAATAAGGTATTAAATATTTACTTTAGTATACTTACGCTGTACGTGGTGTTAATCGACACTACTAAATTGTTCCCGAAAATGGGACCAGGTTCAGCATACGTATTTTTACCTCCTTTCCCTTTTCATTCCCCATTCAACTATATCCAATTATATCTAAGGATTTTTTATAATTGTATAAAATCCTTGATAAAAATAAAAAACAATAAAAGCAACAAATTCGTTCTCACAAAGTGCTACGATCATTAAATTTCTATTTGATAAAATTTCAAATATCTCTGCCTATATTTTCAGGTGTATTCAGAGGTTATCGGCAAGACGATAACCATCTTCCGCATCCATGCTACCGTAGCACCTCCATGGATTACGGCTGGTTCTCACCAACGATTCATACGGTACCTACAACCTTTTATCCTCGTAACACAACCTTCAGCAACGATCTCGCACGAGCAGGAATGTACCGTAACTGTTCCCTTAATACGGAGTTGGATAAATCTTATTTCTAAACTGAAATACTGATCAAGATTCATGAGATTGTAGACATAATTAGCACAATAAAGAATAAAAATCCAGCAGATTGAAAATTGTCTACTATTAATATTCCGAATAGGACTCATTCGATACAAAGGATCAAGGGAAGGACTACTAAAAGAGTAATTCAACAGTTGGGTCTTTAAAGAATAAGAAATAAACAGAATTACGCTTACTCGAATATTTATTATTACAGATTAGTTTATATAATAAGTTAACCATAATTTAACAGATTATCTAAAGGGCACTTAAAGTACACCGTGCCCTATTTCTAACGCGGGTAGAAGGGTTTTTTTCATCATTGTTACAGTAGTTACTGACAGGTAACGTCTTTACGTTGCTTCAATGTTTTTTTTTTCGTTTAAATCCTCCACACGACACTGATGTACGTGCTTCCTTGCCTACAGATAGATCAGAAAACATTATGCATAGAGATTACCATATTATCGTAACGTTATCGTAGTGTTTATCGTTAAATATCATATAATACCTTGCGGTTACAACACCCTAATCATAGTATCCGTAATCGTATTTAATTAACTTAACACACCTATATTATTAGTAGAGCTTATAACTACCACAATGACTAGGAAACATTGGAAATGTTTTGTAATCCATTATGGCGATCGTAATGAGTAACAACTGATTAGCAAATGACTTTCCTTCATCACTATACCGATACCGAAGAGTCATGGGATTGAAGCATCGTACGTCGATCGAATTGTTTGACAAATATTTTATATATTTATCGTAAGACGAGCAAAGGACCCGTCAGGTTAAAATGGAATGTACACCCCAAGGAAAGGTAAGCTTGTCAAGCTAAAGAAAAAATAAGGGCCGGAGCGCATCATTTGATACTTCAATGTCGGAAGACCAGAATGGAGAATCTCGTATGAATAGTCCGTTTGAAGAGAACTCAAATGATATCTCGCATCCTTTACGCAGTCATCGCGACGACTCGGGCACCTGTGATTTACTTCAGAATGATGGCTGCTTCCTACCGCGTGGTTTAACATTTCCAATCTATCCTCATTGTCCTTACTCATCCCTTTGTCTTCTCACACAAATACTCGCAGAGTTCCAAGCGCTCGAATTTGGCCAAACATTTTGTTCACCGCGACTTCCGGCTCTTCGCGTCGTTTCCGCTTCGCATTAGAAAGTGAGAATTACGAGACAAAGGTTTCCGGTGTGGGTTGACTAGAAATGTTTAGGGTAGCAAGCCCTGGCCAATGTGAACTCTGCCTTGAGGTACGATCGAACGGTACGTCCTCATTACCCAAGAAACCCCTTGCTTTTCCGTACTGATATTCCGGCATGCGCGCGCACGTTTTAAGGATACATGACGTTGACGCGCGCATGCGCACATCGAATAACAGTATAACGGAACTATCATTGTACTACGCCCACTCACGTTCCACTACTTGTCTTTTACACGCTTACATTCTAATTTTAGAGTTTTTCCAAACTCGGATAATTCTTAATAATAACGATGACAGATAGAACTCGCATTTTATGTATGATTTAATCTTCCTTGGTTGGTTGTTTGCTTTGGTGTGGTATACACTTATGAGATAAACAATCGCATTCTTTGTGCAAACTAGTACTACGTACGACCGCGACACGGGCGCTGTATATCAATACATATTACACACATGTATCTCGCTCCGAGCTTTTACCTAATTCCTTATATTTTTTTCTCTCTAATCCAATTCTTAGCTACGCACAGTACCCGCGCCGTGGATTCGTTGTTATCTCAATCGCTACTACGATATACTTAAAATACTCTTAAACACGTCTAATCTATTTATTCCATACTTTTAAAATCATCCGGTTAGCATGTCTGGCTGCTCAATGCTTAAGCTAAGAATGAGTATTATTAGGCTCGCCTTTAGAGATCGGTTTTGAGGTGGAACCGAACTCACTTTACTCTCGTATTCATCAGCGATAAGGGAGAACTGATCTGGTTTTAATAGCGCCCCCTTAGTGGTATCCATCGGCAAGACGCGACTCGTTACGCTGGAGTTACGCATGCTGTTCGATTTATTCTCGTAACGAGTCACGTCTTGCGATTGGTTACGTTAATAAAGTATCGGCGATACTCTGACGCCTGGAACGATAACGCTTTATTCGCATGACTCACAGGGGGAAAACGAATTCGCGCGTTATCATTTCATTTTTTAACGACTTTTTTTCGTTTTTTTTCTGCACTCTTGCTTTTGTTCTCCGCCTCACAAGTTTAAGTGCTATATTGTCATACAATTAAATTACGACGACTTGTAATCATTACGAAAAGGCAAATAGCGCGAACATACATTCGTCAGGTTGCGACGCTGGTATTTTCGCACTCGTTGCGATTCTCCTTGGGTTTTTTTTTGCGAAAAAAGTGGCAAAAATCTAATATCTTTTGAAAATTTCCAATATCTTTGATGGTTATCTTCTTTTTTTATTTTCTTTTGTTTTAGCTCATTCGCGATTTTTTCACTTTCATTAAGAACATTATTAAAGTATACACGGCTCTTATTAAATCCATATCGATGTAATCACACTTATTAATTACGTCATCCGCCCGAAACGCAAAAATAAAAAATTCGACAGAGTAACTCAAGTATCTACCTCTAGGAAGCTTATTGGCTAGAGCTTTTACTTAAGATTAAACTTAACCTCAAAGATCTCTATATTTTTCATCGGTTATCCCGCCCCCTTCTCAGGGACGAAATTGGATCTATCTCGGCAATTTGTATGATCAGCTATTATGCACCGCATCTAATGACTACGTAATTACCTTACGTCTAGATTTCGCTTAGACCTTAAACTCCCATTAGTTACTTAAGTTTTGTTAATCTTTTTCTTTTTCTTTTTTTCTTTCTTTCTTTCCATCGGCGCGATAGGCTGACTAGATGTAGGTAAATAGATAATAACATCGACACATATCGTGATAATAGTACGCGTAGTATCGTATAATTTATCTTTATCATTTATGCTGGGTATCATATATGTTATGTGGCTAGCACGCATTGAAATCAAGGAGGTAACGTACGGTACTCGACGCGATTCACGCGTCTACACGCCTACTGTTACTATGTTTTTTATTTTTTATTTAGCATTTATTTAGTTAGAGTATTTATTTAGAGACACATACAGAGAGTATTATGATGGAGCAATCGGTTACGTACGGGGTCGAGTTACACGTTCAATATTTGTGTTATAAAGGCTCTACCATTGAATTTGAACTGTTGTTATTATAAGAATCGTACTGGACATCCATGTCTTTTTTAATATTTTTTTTCGTCTTCATCAAAAATCTTTTCGCCCCATTCAATCGTTCGATCTTGTTTCGGGAGTCATTTTGACGATTTACAAGTAACGAGTATAGCGGTTGATAATCTTTTTTGAATGATCGACATTACGGTATCGAAATTCGCAAATGATCGATTTGAAATTTTTCACCTTATTTAAATCATTTTTTTGAGCTAGACGTTGTACCGACGTTCCATGCTGATTAAATGAAAAATCGACGCAAAGGATAGGTGATGCCTTCGGGAATAAAAAGAAAAAGGAATTGCAATTGGAATAATTTTCTATCGTGGTCAAATAATATATTCGTACTTATGGACGCAATACGAGTCGATCGGTAAAGCTCGGCGGTAATCGGATCGCGGCGTACGTAAGACGATGCCCCAACGCACGAATAGAGGTGAGAATATTACAACAGTCCACATTTACTTCTTACTCTATTATGCATCGAATACGTAAGTAATACCGTGTGACT
The DNA here is from genome assembly GCA_030142225.1 of Pachycephus smyrnensis. Taxonomy (NCBI): domain Eukaryota; kingdom Metazoa; phylum Arthropoda; class Insecta; order Hymenoptera; family Cephidae; genus Pachycephus; species Pachycephus smyrnensis. Next base: position 294,909 of record JARQST010000304.1, on the reverse strand, counting down.
TGCCTGCGATCGTAACACGATCGTAAGTTTATCGAATGAAACATTCTAAGCGGGTAAATATTGGAAAGAAAAGTGTAAATCACGAGTACGACGTATCCGTGAAAGTATTTGATATTCCTTTTGAGTTTTTAAATATTTCTTTTTTAACAATTGCAATGCCAAATGGAACTTCGTAGCGCAAGCTTATTGAAATTGTGGCGCGGCATTCGGATTAAACTGAACGACATTTACCACCGTACATTATCCCGTAATGTCGGATTATTGTGTTTCAGCTAATGCCTTAAATACGAAAGGTGAATATGAATCTAACGGTAACATTATATATAAGGTAATACGTGCGATTCAGGGAATCATCGGCCGGTTGCCTGCGATAATGGCGCGAAGAAGAAGAATGGAGTGTGAATCTTGTTCGATATGAACGCGCCATTAACGACGACAGCGCCGCGACGAGTAGAAAAAACATTAGTGAATAATTTACACGATATTCGGAACGCGACTGTATTTAATATTGCTAAACTATTATACTATATGTTTAACGAGGGATTTCAGACGAGGAATTGGGATTTAACATTACGTCATAAACAAGAAAAGGGGAAGTAACAACAGTGGCTTACAACATCACACGAACCTTAAAAACATAACATTAATGTTTACGTGTCAACAAGTACGATTAAGCAACAAAACGTCTAGCAACATTGTGGTATCTCGTCGTTGCGCAATATCACGCGATCCTTTTGATTTCGTTTTCTTTTTACTCGAAAGATAAGAGAGAAGCTCGAAGCGAGCCGCCTTCCTCTTTTGCGATTATCTCATTTTTTTGTGTGTTTGTCTTATCTTCCCATCGTGGACTAATGTCGATATCGCGTAAGACAAATAAAATCTTATACCACGAGGAAGATCAGCCCATACGAAAAGTGCTTGTTCTCGGTGCACTTTTCATTTTGAATAATATAAAAAACATTTGTCGGATGCGTTTATTCTATTCGAGTGAAGACCCCGATCATTAAGCTCCTCTATGTATCCGCATAACTTTGCATACAATCAATACACGGAAGCACTGTAATCCCTTTTTTTAAGACTCATACGCATCGTATACATAACATTTTCTGACCCTATCTTCAGCATAGCTTTATTTGTTATTTATGGTTGTGGAATTTTCAGGTTTAACTTGTCTCATTTTTCAGCAAGGCTATAAGATGTAAAAACCCTTCCGACAATAGTCAACGTAACAGGAAGACTCGACACGATACTGCAGAAAGGTACGCGCCCCGCAATGCTCTTGATCATGATTGATGATCATTGATCGAGAGTGCCCGAATATCTCCGAGGAAGCACGAAGTATCAAAGGATCACGCAACACAGCTTTCTGTCCAGTTTTTTGTTTCGTTCTTTATGTGTCAATGCTTATGCGAGCGACCCCGAAGGATCGCGTCGCTTTCATTGCGGCTTTGAAAGTGCAGCCTAAAGCTAGTCGCTCTAACCAGTCGAAGTCACTGTCGTTGATTCGTCTAGATTTTCTGTATTTGTTTGGCCCTTCGAACCATCTATTTACTTGCGCGAACCGTTTGATTCTATTTCCTATCTTACCTAGTGCCCCAAAAAGCACCCCTGAGATTTTTCTTAACATTAACCGCACTTGCGTGTTCGCTCATTATTGTTCACGCATTCTGGCTCCATGCCATAGATCTTCTATAATTTTTGTTTTTCTCTTATGAATTTCTATATCGCGATAACAATGTTGGACAAACGTAAGAGCTCTTATTGCTCCTTGTTCAATGTTGCAAATACTTTTTCACTATATTTTGAATTGCCTTTAATGAATATCACGTGGATATGTAGACAAGGTATTGATGATAAGAGATTCGCATTTTTTTTGTCGAATATACGATTCGCAATTGTTGTTTGAAATCAGAGAACGAGTTGACAAATTTATATGTTCTTGCTAACACCTTATCATTCGTGTTTGAATGTTTAGTAAACATGAATAAGTATTAATGCGATCATAATTTTTGCTTTCTTGGATATTCGTTAGATGATCAATTATTAGGTAGAGTTTGAATACTACTGTTCGATTCGAAGCATACAACGCTCAACGCACAAAACTTATCTTACGCCATTTTTATTGAATCTGATTCGATCACGATTTACCAGAACACCCGAAGTGTCTAAGATATACAACTTGAACGTTGGATGTTCTAATTATACATAGAAATATATTGTTTATCATTGACTCAAAGAGAAAATGTATTTTTCATGTGTATATATCTATATATATAATGGGTAGATGAAAAACATTGCACACAAATATGTTTACAGGTGCCATATTCATGCGCAAATTTACGCTGAGTAGTTAAATTAATACTGATGCGAAAAGTAATATACATTCAATCGATAGTTACCAGAATACAAAAGACACTTTTGCATTTTTATGTTTCACGAATTGCATGAACTTTGGACGGTTGTCGTCCACCAGAAGCAGACATATAAATTTGCAAATTTATCAAAACCCACATTCTCATCAATGGAACGACTCAAAGATAATCGCGCAAAGCCATAAAAACTTTAGATACGTGAAAATCAGAACAAGAAAATAACACCCTTTTGTCCACGAGGGTAAATATCGAAATTTATTACATGTCATTCACTCACTACTGGGTGCATAAAAAGTGATTAAACGTTATTACGGAGGACACTTAAGAGTTTCAAGGCACCTCAAAAAGCAAAATTCATATATAGTATATTTTATCTTTAAATAATATCTCAATCGAACCTGTATATCATCCGACACTCGTCTTACGTGGAAGTAAAAGATTTTCGTGAATTTTCGAATACAATCACTTTACACGCGTGTTAATATCATTCCAGCGAATATCAGTTACAATAACAAAATTGAAAAAAATTCATCGATATTCACTTGTTCAATTAACAACTTCGATACTCTCGTTAATACGTTAGTTAAATTCAATAAAGAACTTTACTCGATAAAGTCAATAGATATAATCATCAACTATACGCGTGCGTATATACTGTGTTAATATCAAAGACTGTCCATGTACAGCAAGGTTCCCAAGCAGCAGTCCTTCAACGTAACGTTATGTACTCCATGATTATCAAGGACTACACGTATTCAACAAGGTTCTTTGGATAGTAGTCCTTACGGGCAACATTGGTATATATGCACTTGTTATACGATGGCGCTATAGCTTCTTTCAAATAATCTCGATATGCGTTATATGTCATACGTTGATCTATCGATCATTCTACAAGAATTAATTAGTATTGTAATATCATTAATACTTATACATGAGATTGCTTAGCTGTGCAATGTAAAATCCACAAAGATGACGTCATGGAAAAGATGGAACCTAACGCGAAGATACGTTGTGTACAGTCTGTTCTTCAGAAAATGTTGTTCGATTTCTTGTCTTTGTGTTATCGCATGATAATTTTTAAGAAACAGAATTACACGTAAGATAATCTTCTTGTCGATTCTTCTGTTTACAAAAATCTCTTGAACTTGATAATCATTGTAATCGCGATATACATCTTCAACTTTACGACAATCCGCATCCATCAACTTCCGATTGGCAAGCCCTTAAATTCTATCTTAATTCTTTGAAATTTCATTGGATGAGCATAGTAATATCCGCTTTTTATATGTCACCGTGACACTCGTATAATGTTAGAATTTTGTGTACGAGCACAAAAGTGACAATAAGGATTACGTTGGTTATCCTGTTTAATGCGTGAATATATTTGCAGATTATCGAAGACGTAATAACGCGCGTTATAATCATTCTCATCAACCTCATTTTTACGAAAAACTTTCTGATGTTTGTTTAACCTTAAAAAGATCATTGTTTCACTTTTATACGTATAATTATTATTATGTAGTGCAATCCTATATTTAATCTTCTAATGATAACTCTCGCACATTTCATAAACGTCCAAATATTGTTGTCAAGTATATGCAGCGGACAAAGTCCATCACTATTTTATCTTTTATCTTTAACAATATAATTTCCAATTTGAATGTCCTTTTTGTGCAATTATATCATCCCGGATAAGTGCATGATTTGTATGAATGAATAGATAGTATTTTTCAAGATATATTGATGATGTTTTCGCGCGTACCGGGACCAGCCGGGTCATCCTGTGCAGCATTTTCAATGACCCACTGTCAGTGAAATTCCCAAGTGATTATTCAACTGAGGTATGTGCGAAAACTTTTTGTAGGTCATATAATTCTGATGATTAGCGGTAGTGTAGATTGTGTAAGGTATGCTGCGAATGCTGCCACGACTGAAACTTCACTCTTTAGATTTTACTTTTGATTGCCCGATGTGTACCTATACGTATTTAGAGCTTAGACAATTAACAAACTCTCACTCTCACATTTCAATTCGTTCATCTTGTGACTTGTCAACCCTGAGATGTTCATCTTCAATCTTTCACTCCATAATATCTTAAAAACTACTTGTGCGCTTAAAATACGGGCTTCGTTCATCTGGCAGCAACGGATATTAGTTCCATTAACAAGATCAACTTGTATAAGATCCTCTATTGGATATTGAATTTTCTTTAATAGCATTGATAACAATGCTCGATTGTGTATAGTATCCTATCAGTTGAGTTTACTTTTCTGTAATAGTTCCCTGAATTACGTTCCATTTTGATTTTGTTTATCAATGATTATTTTCTAGGAGATCCTCAATGTGTAATCAAGATTGGTATCGGCCTTTGTATTTTTTGATCATTTAGCATTTATAAAATACTTCTGTTGTATAAAAGTTATTATAGAAAATTGCCATCGATGCAATCAGCAGTGAGGAAATTTATTCTCATAATCCATACCTATAGGTTTCATTTTTGAGACGAATATACTAAGCAAAGTATAAGGCACTATTGTGTTTTTCAATTATAAGAAATATTAAAAGATGCAACGTTGTGGACGAATATTCTTAACTTCGTTATAGAAACAATCCAAGAAAAATGCATCTCTTGCACTCTCCACAATATTTAACTATGCGAGTGATTAGGATCACAGTTTCAATAATCGTATTAAACTTGAAACTAACTTTAGTGCCAGAAAATGGAGAAAGACACATTAATTAATTGGATACTTCATATCCGTTCCAAACTGTGATTGATTCCATGATTATATTCTATGATAACTTTGAATATTAAGATAAACGTACGAGAGTAAAAATAGAAGATCAAAGATTGAGCGGCAAATACATTTCTAAGAAAACCTTAAGTGCGTTCATTAAATTTGTATTAACTTTTTTCTGGCAAATTTAATAAAATTGAATATAGCATTTTATGAATCACAATAATTCAACTACTTATTTAATCTCGTAATACATAACATATATTAAAAGTGAATAAATTAACTTTCGATAAACAATATTCGACTTTAAAGTCAAGAATTCATATCTTGATAGCAAAATGATTACACATAGCAAGCAATTGCTATTAAACTTATTAATTTCTTATTTCAGCTCAGGGTTAGCAGAATGAATTCTAAAACATAAAATTTCAGGATTATCATTCCGTAATATCCATTTAATTGTATCACAAAGATACGTAGTCGCTAATAAACGTTTCCACAATTAAATTGCTCTGACACCTGCCGTTATAAAACAATCTCAGTATATTAACATGGATTTCACATCCCCATCAGTATTAATACTCGACATATCATGGACCATAAAAGCACCGAAAAAATCGCATCAGACGATAATCTGCAAATATATAAACTCAATTGCGTGTTGCATGAAAGTTTAAGCGTTTTCGTAGGACCAACTTACAAGTGTGTTAATTGCTTCCATCATCAAGGCGATTGCGCGAAACGGCCCGAGAAAAGACGGTACGAGATTTCATACTTCATCGCCAATCAATTCGCAATAGTAACTCGACCCGCCTCGCGTCTTTCAACAACAAAATCATTGTCAGCAAGACGTTCGTTCGTCCCGACGATCGTAAAGTCTTGCAGACAGTATCGTATCATCGTCATCGTCGTCTTACATGTCACCGAAAATACCGGCGAAAGTCTTTCGAAGATTCTTCATGGTATCTTCGGCATCTTCACCTTGACTCTGTGATTGGCTACCCTGACGATGGAAGGGAACTCTCGGAATAGGTGGTTCTTCCTGACGTCTGCCAACTGATGGAGCACTGCTGACAGTGCTGGATTGCGAAGCTAAAAAAAAACAAATACACATAATAAAAATGCATCACGAATTAAGTATATATCAAATTAGATATTTATTCGTGACGGATTGAAAAATTCTTTAAGATCGTCGATAGGCAAATTAATAATGGTATGTGAACGGTGATTTGGTCAGAATATTACTGGAATGTTAAATAATTATATAGACGTCAATATCGGGTATATCAGTCGTAAACGATTAATCCGTAGAAGACTGGATTCTCGAAACCATCCATTTACCGATACATATCGCACTTATTAAATTACAACGACGTTAACACAGCGTGCGATTTCACTAGAAAAATACCAGTATTCGCGTATCCCTGTGTAAACAGCATACCTGTCGGGCCATCTCGTAAGAGTTTATCGTACTATTTGCCACCCAGGAGTAGCAGAAAGCTATGCAATTATAGGTATCCTGGCCACGCCCAACCTTAGGAAACTTGTCCCCATAGAGAAGTAGCCAGCAGCAACGTACAGACGCCCCCTCGGCTAAAACCCGTTATTATCGAAGCTAACAGTCGAGTCTACGGCGTACTACGATTATCGGTGCATCCAATCACAGCCGTTCAACGTACGATAGAATTTGGATCACTTCTATGAAATCGTGAACTTTCCGGTTCCCGTTAAAAATTACTTCAATACACATATATTCATACGACTTATACTTATGGTGAGCATCTTTCTTTTAATCGTCATAAAATACATGACATGCAATAGTCATAAATGCAAATGACCGTATGACGTTGACAATTGATAACAGCAGTATAGAATCGATATCGACTATATCAACTTTCCTGAATATATAATATACCGTTGGAGCTTTGTCTCCAGGCAACCTCTAATTAACATGACTAATGATAAGGACACAACATGTCAAGGATAAACAGTGCCGTTGGGAATGGAATTAACATAGATAGTCCGTGTGATGAGCGAGTTCCGTGACGTACCTACGAAGAGCAGATACGTTCTCCACTAGTATCACTACGTCATCGTAAAGCGTAGATTAAGCGCAAACCCTAGCGCACTCTAGAGTACACAGCGAGTACTGATACGTTACCAGAGCCCCTATATGTACCAAATCTAAATCCTCTTAAAACACCATGAACGTTAACGTCCGCGATAAAGTAGAGGCGTTAAGTCTTCGTGCCACATATCAGGATGGAAGTAACGAGGCCTTTAAATAGTTAAACCCTTGAAGCCTAGAGGAACACGCGGGTCTTCACTCAAGGAGCTCAAAGGACTAAACGACGCACCTTGAGAGTCGCGGCGCTGCAACTGATGATGACTATCGGAGGAAGTGACGTCACCCGCAAGGGCAGTTGTCGAGCCCATCGAGCCTAAGCTGCCCATGCTTGTCATGGATCCCATGCTACCATGGGATCCCAATGGTGCTGGTGCTGTTGGTGGACGATCTTCTACTGGGCTGGTTGCTTGACTGGAGCCGGACATTGATCCTCTTGAGGCTGTCTTGGTTAAGACGCTGGGTGGTCGACAGCAGGCCTGAAAATTCAGAGATTTATCATGCATATCCTGAGGTGAGTATCAGAGGAAGAAGTATAATGGTCAGGAGTGAGTCCATACATTCTGTATACTGTATATATATATATACACGCACAATTTGTGTACTTATTTACCTGCATCTTTGCGGTAACCAAATCAGCGATATGACGACGATCTTCCTCCTGAGAATCACCCATTAATGATAGCGCACTATCATTTACTTCTATGATGTATTCGCGACCATCTTTGCCGACTAGTAGTTCTATAGCGCAGATATCCAACCCGCCGAATAATAGAGCCACTTGATCGATCCAAGCGCGATGTCTCTCGGTAACCGCAAGCTGTTCCAACATGGCTGATCCTGTGTTCGATTTCCAGTTTCCGCTGATACTTTTACGCCTGTGGATATAAAGGATTGTAACTATCAATAAAAGTTTCTTCAGTCAACTACACTTGTTTACTCGAAACTTTTATATCTCTTGTATAATGTCGTCATGTATCTTATTAATAGTTGTTTCCGTGACGCAGTTTTTCTACGTGAAAAAAAAAGTTCATCCGTATCAACCGAACGTGAGTGTGGCTCATCGATATGTTCCAGTACGTATACATAATTATATGAAATTTCTGTAATTATAGCGATCTAGGCAAGGACCGAAAATTAAACGAACATCTGGTCCATTTCGTAAGGCTAATAGCTGCCTGCCGACCCTTTTGGTTTCACCAACAAGTGATTTGAGTCTGCCTCTGTAAGCGCAGTAACGAAGCCTTCGCCGTTAGATTAAAACTCTGCTCCAATTATTTACACGCTCCGAATTTCTGAGCTTGACGTAACCCAGAATTTATGTGAATAGCTCCGCCTGCGGCTGGCCCGGTAAAAACTAGCTGGCTGGCTAGCTGGTTGACTGGCTGACTAGTTGGTTCCGCTTTGGTCCCTATAAACGGAAAGCGCAGCATCCCACATTATGACCGGTAATCTCCACGTCGGCGAATATTTTCGTATCTCTGTCAGGGTCCACGACGACTATTCGTACTATGTTGATTTTCATAGTAATAGAAGCCACTCGAGCATCATCGAATACCATTGAGCTAATAGGCACTCGGAAGCTAAATTAATCCACGTCTGGTTCAGTATTGACAGATTCGTCAATCACAATAAATCACCATCACTTATCATGAAATGGTAACGAATTCTGAAATATCATAGTATAGAGGTCCCGACAATGAACGTACACCTTGATACATATATCGAAATATCTATTACCGACACTTGGTTTATAATTTTCATGAGGAATTGCTGGTTAATTGTTTTCCAATATTCATAACAATTCCTGCAACTAAACGTCATGGAATTAAACGGTGGGAGTATTGTGAAGTAGTCAGCCGTCAAATGGCATAACTACTACATATAATTGAAGTGCCTGTAATTTGCCTACTATGGTACCTCGCTGTCAATTTATAGTGAAGCACTACTAAATTGTAGTTGAACGATCACTATTCCCTTTCATAATTTCCTTCGAAATCATAGATCTCGAGTAATAGTTGGAAACTATTAGGTAATAATAGTGCTGCTACGCTCTACTTGTTTACAACTATGACGAATAAGACTACTAAGTCTTCTGGCTTCGAAGTCTCAGCAACAAAGCGCTTTTAAATTACAGCTCCACAATTACGACAAGCTCCATCATGAAATTTCACTATTTCACAATATAGTTATACCTATGGTTAATATTCTCACGGTAAAGATTACTTTCATGGTTTAAATACATGGATATTTCATCTATTATGGTATCTGTATTACGATTTGTCAGTATCCATATTCATCGATAAAGTATTGTTATATCAATCATCAACCTTTGACAAGATCCCTAAATCACAGTTTGTCAAACTTCAAACGCACCGACATTCGAAGCATAGTAAGAAATTCGAAGTGTCTCGATCGAGTTCATTTTTCATCCATCTCAACCACTTCAAGCTATTCAGATACTATAGCATTGATAATGTATCTTTTCTGAACGTAGAAGGTTGATGAATCAAAATGGCCTCAATGGCGCGAAAATATCATCAACGAAATGACACGAGCACGACGGCACCCTTGACACGGTCCTTCGCTGAATAGCATAGCATTTGTCAAACTGATTGAACGGTATACCACTTTCTGTTTTGCGCGGTGTCGCCGCTGCTCTTAGTGCAATCATTTTTCACGCTTTCGGACGTGAAAACCTTCCACGTCTTTTCGTAATGGAAAGTGGACGATTATTTTTCCAGGACGTCGCGGCGTCCTTAAAACCGCTTTGCCTATTACGGTATATCGCGGTTTTAAGTACAAAGCAATTATTCATGAGCTGACTGGAATTTGTCCTTTTCATATTGCGTCATATCAGTCATTCAATAACTTAATACAATTTAATATTTTTTTTTTTACGGAATTGCATTGTATGTCATCCCATACGATATATTCTTGATGTATGGTGAACGTATCTCCTTTATACAAAGGTTGAACGTTAACCATAACTTTGCTTGTACCTTGAATTACTAATTTATAAAGTTATTAACGCTATTTGCGTTGAATTAATGTACTCACATAAAGGCCTTGTAGTTACTTCCAATCTTTTGAACGTGGACGTCGTACTTTGTGTCCACGTATGGCTCTGCAGTGCAATAAGTGTTTGCCAGGGCAGCCAACGAAGCAAGATCCAAAAATTCATGACTGGTTTCGGCACGAGCTTTCCCAACGCCGCTGTGAGCATGTCCCAATTTCACTACCACTGGATAACGCGATGCGCTCACCTGAAATGCAAAATAAATAATCCGTCATAAATAACACATTTCATCACAATATCAAAGTGTACAATAAAATGAACATGTGATGCTTTTATCTTTTTGAATGACAACGTCATGGCGTTTACTGCGACACAATCACGCAAATTTTTATAATTATAATTAGCTCCGTTTCAACATGTTGCACGTCAACCCTAATAATCCTGTGTTCAGTTTAGAAGAAAATGTCAACACGTAATGACGCTTCACTATAAACACGCGATTTAACGATTTGTTATTATAGTCAAGCCTCCTTTGAAATAATTATCTTATAAGAATCGCGTTTCGTTATTTCTTCTCGTTATCAGTAACGAGCATAAAAACATAGCATTACCATAAAAATCGCAGTAAAATCAAAAAATTCATATTCACGTCATAACAAATCAAAATTCATATACAGCCAGTATACAAATTATATTGTAAAGTTATACAGCCAAAATCTCGTGAAAATTAATAGCATACATTATTCTCAGTACTATTGCATCTTTTGACTTAACCGTTAATGCAAAAAAACTTCACTTCATCACCGCAAAAAAAAGGGGAAATTAATTGAAATTGTCAAGCGAAAAATTTCTCTCGAGTATTTCACGTCACAGTATACGACGTGCAATTTCCATCCGAGATTCGTCCGCCAGGGTGAAAATAAAAAAGTAAAAAATAAAAGTATACAGTTTTTAAAGAAATTCAACTAGCGCGCATTCATCGCACTGGATAACGCTCGACGCCATATCAGTATGCTTCTAATGATTAGCAAAATGACTTGGCGACTTAGCATGCACGGGAGGTCGCAGCCATCGGAGAGACTTATGCAAAGTAGCTCTCAGAACTAGCTCTCGTTACAAACGAGAGAAATTAATTAGTGCAGGAAGCCCGTAAATAAATGGAGCGACACGTCGCCGCGGGGTTGCATACTAAAATTACCAGGAGTCATTTTTTCTTGCCATAGCAAATTGCACTTCGAATGACGAACCGTTCGAAAGCACGGTTTATTCGCTTCTTAATTTGTTTGTTTATTAGATTAGACGACTATAACACGAGAGAAACTCGATAGACTCTTGATTAATTAACAATCTCGTTATCGAGTTTTTATTATATTTTGCTTGTAGCACGTATATAATTCAACCCCCATAGAAAAAGAGCGTCCATTAATATCGTTCTTGGTTTTCTAGTATATTCTGGTCAATACCACCCCAATGGCTTTTACCATTCCTAACCTTTCAGATAAACGGTCCACATAACCCCTGGAATGATATCCCATGAAGTTTATCGTGTAGGGAGTAAGAAACATTCCTTAAAAGCATCTACATTACATATAGTGTCTCGAGAACCTATGGGGAAGTCCGAACATTTACAGTGGATCACATTACAAACTACTCGTCATGAGGTTTAGTATTCCGAACATACATAATATCGTCACCGTAAACGCTTTTTCCATTATCTAACAAAATGGTGATAGAGGTTTAGTATAGCGATAGGTACAGACTCCCATAGGACCGAAGGCATGGACACCATAGTAATTCAAAAAAGGACATACAGATTTGTCTATACCATAACAGAAATAATCGTATCCAATTGGGATAATACAATACCATAAATAAACGGATAAAAAACATTCTAATATAACCATCTCACAAAAATTCTCCCATATGAATTACAAAGCTACGCTAAATGGTTGGTTAGGAAAAAAATTATTTCAAACCACCATAAGCCCATTTCTATTCGCAAATATATTTTTCATTGCCCATTCACGAAAGACCTATAACTTATAATACGTCCGTAACAGCAGTGGATCTCATTACGCATGGATCACTGTTACACCATACGCTATTCCCATAGGTGTACTCGTTACTTCTGGGTCCCCATAAGTCGATAGCGTGTTTCATTATCAGAGAACTATCATGGCAAGGACTTGTTAGCGAGAAGCGCCTACACGATCATGCCTTGCCGGCACCCGGAAAATATGGCACTGCTGCCCACCTAGTCAAGAGATACTTACATATGAGGTTTAACCAGTGGACGTGATACATACGTGGTACATACGTGCTAGCATATATAGTCACGTGTAAGCGCCTACGGACAGAGAATGTTCTCTGCTTCCTAAGGTACATCCAACTTTGGTGTATCCTCCGAAAGAAGGCAGTCAGGAAGGGCGCGGCCCTATTCACACGTTATGTCAATAGTATTCTATTATTCTCCAGCTAGTAGCATTCCGATAGATTTGTGCATTGGTACGTTGATACCGAAATCTGGGGTTGAGTAATAAAATGTAAATTTTTTTTAATACCTTCAAAAAACAGTTCTTAATCTTCTTTCGAATTCCTATTTTCTTCCCTCGGCTTTTGATTATCATTATCAGTGGGCGAAACTTGGAATGCATGCATTGGAATGTGGGGTTTGAATCTATCATGTAAATAAGCTGGGATTCTAATTATATAAATAGACGTGATATAATCTTGGCTAATAGTGCATTTTTATTTGGCTCGGAAGCGTCGTGCGGACGTGTGCTGCTTTAAATATTTGGGGTTGGTGTATTAGGTTCAAAGTCATTTTATTTATCCACTTGCGGCTATTAAGTGTTTTATGTATAGACGTTATGTAAAAGGGTGTTACTAGACGTCTATTTGGGTCATTGGGGATACGTTTATGTCATTTTAAGAGTTAATGATAGTTGAGAACCTCTGGAGGTAAGACGCCAGTTCACTATCGTAGGTTGATCCTCGTAAGTGACTGAATACAACTAGACTCATGTGATATGTGAATGCAGGCGGAAGTTAAGCCCGCTTGAATGCACTGTTCGATAAAAGAAGTTATCAAAATTTTATACAAATATTTCCGTTGCTTAAGAAATATCTCAATATTAACCAAATTCAATTTATCCAAATAATACTGTTCATAGATGTAATTTTGGAAAAATGTCAAGTGACAAAAATATTTTGCACAGCGCAATTAAAGTGATTTACTAACTCATAGTCGTATTTTTGTCATATTATTATCCTATGAAAACCTCCAAACGTATTTTTCAGTGAATCAGAAAATCTAAAAAAAATACTCGTTCGTGCCTAGCATCAGAATCTGCCGATTTTCCTATTACGCGGTCAATATACTCGGCAATCCCAATATTGGACGTAACCCATATCATCACGAGTGGTGTTCAAATTCATCTGGCCAGAGAAAATCAAGATAAAGCACGAAGCATTTCGATTGCGTCGTGACGTTCTGTCGGAATTTCTCATATGATGAAAAAACTTTCAGCTTTGCCTGTCGGCACACATCGTACGCTACTTTACTTCCATTGCAAATCTGTACAACACGATTACAGTGATACATGATAAGTTGCCACTACATACGTCAGACATATGCGGTACGCGTGTAATCCTGAAATACTATATATGATACATACCTATAGCACCATATCCATATATGGGGTAAATTAACGTTTATTAGATTGCAATTTGGAAAATATTCTCGTATCTCCAAGTGTCATTAAATTAGTTTACAATCGTTATGTAACCTTCTGATAATTTACGCCATGATTTAATAGGTGAATTTTTATTGTTACTAAAATTTCCGAAATAAAGTGAATTTCGTCACAGAAACGATATTGTTCCCTTCGCGATTGCATGTTAATAAATATGAGATGCGAGAAATGGGCAACATATTCTAGTGACAAATTGTAAAGTCACAGCGGGTATCCTGTTCTGTGGATCGTAAAACGTTCCCTGTTAATGCGATAAGCTAGCGCATAACATGTCAGATATATGTATCTACGTATGTACTGACTCGATGTAAATCGTTGAGTTCTGTGAAACATGGTGTATGTAGGATCAGTATAGTATCGATATCATGTTTGGTTCCGGTAGTGAGAACTCAATTGTAAACACTATCGTTAAATATTGATATCTACAGTTCTCGATTGAACAGTTGATAAAAATAAAGATATTATTATTGCACTAACAATAAGTTACAGAGTCAATAAAGCGCACAGACGAATAAATGTTGAGTATGAAAGTGTTAGTCAAGTATAACATGAATTTGTCAACAAAAAGATGTTTACTAATCTCGTATTTTAATCCGGAAAGTGTTGATATCATAAGAAAAAAAATTCCTAGGTTCACGGAAAGAAACGGATATACCGTCGAGAATGGGATAGAATCACTTGGAAAGGGTTGATCATTTGGCGCCATGAAACTTAGGCAATATATCAGACCGTTGTCAACAGCTATTCAGAGTGATTTCTGGTGCGCAAGAGACATGGTCGGCGCCACGCCGGGCGCCGGCATTCCCCATGCTGGACAACCGTAACAAAACCGTAGAAAACCGTATGCCCGCTACTCCCGCGACTTGCTGATATTTAAACCGGATTCACGTAAGTCCAGCGAACGAGGAGAAGCGTAACCGTAAATCGCGATAGCTTGACGTAAATCGTGGCGAGTCTCTTGTACAGCCATATCGGTATGGTATAGATACTTTTTCTCCATCGAAACTTCCTGATCGATCCTGACACCGATTCGAGCATTTGAAATAAATGCGTATCGCTTTTGCAAATGACGGGGCATGCGTATATGTAGGAGAGAGTGTGAAAAGTAAACTAAAGTTAATAGCTATGATACTTTGGAGATAGGATCAGTGATATATATATATATCATTCGCCCGTCCATTTGATTTCCTATGGCAAAACCAACTTCAGTTCGTGCGTTCGAGCTGAACAGCCTACTTGTATATACATGAATATATGGTAAAAAGATTCATGCGTAAAATTACATTTTCCAGTAGATTGCTCTTACCGTTCGGATCCCTCGCGTTATTTCTTAGGATAAAGTAAGAAATATTGCTCTCGTAAAAGAGGGACCATTAATATCTTTACAATCCCATGAAAAGGGTACGAGCGATGCACGGAATCTTATCCCTTGGTACTTTTCTCGTAAGCTTTTGTTGAGGTTACTCGATTAAAGGTGATTTCGATATCGCGTGATTCTAATCTGTGATCTGAATTGTCGTCGTAAAAATGTGATATAAACTTTTTTTAAGTAAACCTATGTACGTGGTAATATGGATCGTAGCTTTCGAGATAACAGGAACTGGAAACATTGTCGTTTACGTCAGAAGGATATCGATTCATTATTTTTACTTCATAGAGAATCATCTTCTATGGTGGTTGGAAAGTAATAATCATAAAAAAGTTTACTTTTCTCATGATTCGATGATCTTACACTATAGAGTATACTATTCATTTCGTCTCGGGATTCTTTGTAAGAATTTTTCAAAAGAGGTAACCCGATCCACATTCAAAGTTCGAAATACTTTTGGAAAATTTACGATTGGTCTTAATGGGTAGAAGGGGGAAAAAGGTAAACGGGTTTACCTGACTGACGTAACTGTTACAACGAAGGGTTGGTAAATGACCAAAAATGGTGGCAAACGACTGAAACTTGAAGGAGCAAAATTTATGAGAACATCAGTGCACGTGGGTGGGTCTCGAAAAAAAAAAAACAGGCAATAAGAATTCTACGAGTTTCGTGTTGCCATGACAAAAACTATTTTTTTTACTTGAAACGTGTTAATTAAATAACACCGTCAAGAACACACAAGCAGCATGTCCCAATGCTCGCCTTTTGAACTCGTTACGAGAACGAAACGTTGATGGCTCTTATCAGCATCCCAATCTCACGCCCATAATTTATACCCATTGAGTCGTGTGATCTGCATTTAGGGAAACAAATCGTTCTCACTAAATCCAATTCGATCGAATTCAATTTATGTAGTATGATAACGATCTCGTGACGGTGATACATTGTGCATGCGTGGACCGCAAGACCGGGAATTTCAAAAGATAGCAACGTATCTCTCAGACTTCAGTCTATACCGATATGTTTTATCCTACCAATCGATCAATACTTCTGATCGATCGACGTTTCGCACTGCGCATATTATATATATATATTGGCTGTATATTCGCATATGTGTTATACTCATATGATATAGTGCTGGACGATAATAACGTGTGCAAGAGCCGAAACACGTTCGGCAAATTTCTCGGAAATATTCCGAGATCGTAAGTATGGTCGTGAGAATACAGTGACCATAATTGGTGCATGATTTATGTTATGGCATGTAGAGGCGACCGGATTGTTATTGATTTTAATAGGATACGATTTTAATTGGACAGATTGGATGTTCGTGCGTTCCGTTAGGCAGGATAAGGAGCTTATGTTGTACCATATATGGCGCTATAGCGTTCTAGGGTTGCATGATAGTGGTTCATCGTAATTCCATGCGCTGCATTATTTCCTGAACGTTTAATGCTAAAGCATGCATTGTCATTGTAATTGTCGCATTATTTTATAGGGAAGTCCCTAACGATGCCGGAACTTTTTAAGAAATATATAACTAATTCCAGTCGTTCAACGATATCGTTATTTTTTTTATTTATAGATGAAATACAATTCCTTTCTCCTATATGATACGAGAATAAAATTAATGCGTTACGTATTCACTGAAATATGTCGATTTAATCGCTAATCAGGGAATATAACAATTCTTAGGAAATTCCACGAGGAATCGTTCTAATATGGTTATCAAGAGAATGCGCGTGCGGTTTTTACTGCAATACCAAAGAAACACGTGCTATACACAATTCCATTGATATCCGTTTACGATACTAAACAGTAATAATTAGTGTTTATAACGAAACCAAGATAATGAGTTATCTTCTGTGAAATTAACGTTACAATCAAAGGAAATTTCAACATTGTGGTTGTCGATCAAACGACAAGACGACCACAATTTACAAATGAGACTAGTGTAAACTAGTTTAAGAATACGTTTCTGAACGTTCGAGGTTTTTCAGTTATCACACCAAAAATCCGTCGAAACAATTATCTCCGTTAGCGCGTGAATGTGCTGAAAGTTTTTCCTGGAATAAAAGTAACCTATCTTTTCGTCTTAATTAAGGACAAAAATGATTGTACAAGCCTGTCCTTCAATTACATAAAACCATGCAAGATTAATCAAAGCGTAATGGCCTATACGCTATAATCTAGTCTTCCGAAAAGAAAATATAATATAACCAAAAATGGACTCTGATAAAAAAGAAAAAATGCATAATCACGTCAAGGTACGTATAATTCATGAAAAATGGCGACAATATCGACCGCTACTCGTTTAGAAATGGCGTCCGGCTACGTGAAAAAAAAAATAGTGTAACCTTGCGAACCATTATCGCACTCAACGTCGGACACTTCAAAGGAAAATGGTTACTGTTTTATGTTTTATGCACGCAGCTGTGGTATTAATATCGAAGGAATTACACAGTAACATATTAACGTTATCCGACAAAAATCAGGGGATCGTTCTTAGCGGCCATAATAGACCGCCTTTGCTACCTAATGGCAGAAACATGTTGCACCTTCGGAGGTTTATCTTGCGCGAATGTAGGCCAGAAATGCAAGCTGCAGCGTGCATACAACATAACGTGCAACGACAGCACTGTATAATCGGTCGCAAAGCTACCGTATAGGTTATGTACGCTGCTTGCATGTTCATTCGCAATGTCAATGCTAACGAAATATCAATACTAATTTATCTTGCTCCAATGATTATCAACTCGAACTTGGCTCAAGAGATAAGACTAATCGATTTTATACGTGATTCAATTGAAATATGCAATTGCATATACTTAACTGCTTTCTACAAGCCGCTTACAATTATGTCTATTGGTACGATTGACTGTGATCGGCTAAACCGAATGATACTGGATGTTGAACATTATCAACGTTACGTGAAAGCTATTTCGTTTGTTGAATCCACCTGAATAATCCAACCGAACTCTGGATCCATACTGGAAGAACAGGCTTGTAATCAAGAAGCGATTAATCCGATCCAACGATATCTTCCGTATTGAACAGTATAATAAGAACTTTCGTAATCGGAATTCCCACTGCGTTGGTGCATAGTATGTATTTATTCATTAATACGCATATGTGGACTATCTATATATGATAATATTGTACCTATAAGAATGCGATACGGATAAAAAAAATATTACTTCAGTCGCATTTGGATATCTTTTATGAAATGAGATATAATCGTTATATCGGACAAGAGTATATACATAGCAATACTTATTCTATCGATTAAATTTTTGTTTAATATAAATTTCATATATTCTCTTCACTTCTTTAATTTTATATTCTCGTCGAGGGATTATAACGACACTGATTTCCGGTTCGATATGTCGTTATTGAGTAACAATGAATGAGCTTAGATAACGTTCAAGCAATAATATATTGTATATATACTCATAGTGTATTTGCAATTTCGTATGTGGTGCTTAACGAGCGTAATTCGATGATATCGTTAACGACAAGGCGCATAACAATAAATGCAACTTCAGTGCACAGCCGTTATACGTATAAAACCTTTAAACCTGGACAATCGTATCGTTATAAGAATAGATCCCACGTAAAAGGAAGCATTGAAGTATTTATCAAGATTTCCTTTTTATTACTCTCTGCTTTTATGCATTTTTTATAGATTCGAACAGTGACATCCACAAGTTCACAAAGGTCATTCTCAATTTACCACGCCTATTCCCACGTCTCTCGTACTCTGAATGCAGTCCTATTTTTTCATTACCACCCAACTCGTTTAACGCGGTACCCAACGTTCTGCCGAGATTCAAGTTCTCCCTATTGTTCAGAGCATAAATATTGATGCATGCAAATCCCTGGCACGCCGATAACACTCGTAAATATATTCTTTAAGCTCGAGTGGAACTTGAGTAAAAAGATTAAGTCTAAGATGAAGTTTTACGTGTCATAAGAGATCTCAGGTGTACAGGCAATGTAATATTTAAGAATATAGTTTCTCAAAGAGATTCAATACGGGCTACGAGAACGAGAATGGCTCGTGAGAAAATTTTATTTATTCTCATATTAAATAAGAGACATTGCGTCGAACGCATATACGATTGATCGAAGGAATTTTTCGGGCCTACGAGTAGAATAAAGAATGATTATATAAGAGCTACGAAATGCAACGCTATGAGATAGATTTACTCAAGTGCTCACATCGCAGCCTGATTAACTGGCCTCTATATATCTTTCGTCTTCCTCACCGACCGAGTCACGAGTTATAATTTGACCTGAAATTATTATATGCACTGTATATTATATACGAGCTGGTTTTTCGTGACATCGGCAATCAACGTCGTGAGGCTGCAACCAGCGTGATCTCCTGCAACCACGATATGGAGGCCAAGCAAGAATTTAATCGGGCGTCCATCGCGATCACTTAGTTTGAGATAATAATATCGCGTTGATTAAGGTACGCCATGTGGTAGGAAGAAAACGTCACGCGGCTATTTCTGTGTTTCATCGGTGAGAATCGGTAATCAAGTTTGCGAAGCATTCCAACGTAACAAGAAGTACATTATATTTTGAAATACAGTTAAAATGCAAAAAATATGCAATTCCAGGATGCATACTGATCAATATAGGACAGAGCTGTCTTTTGCAAATTATTTAATATAATTTTATAACCAGGTGACGTTAATTGATCAATTTTCATAATTCTACTAAAACACGATACATTTCTTCCAAGAAAATTCATGGATAATTTAACGCGATACTCAGAGTTGCTATCATGTTCCAAAAAAATTAGTTGATGCACTCCTGTATAACTGCACTCAACGTGCAATGGCCAAGGATAAAGCGATACTTCCTTCGCGGTTGTATTTTTCACGTCTTTCTTCGGCTTCCTTTTCCTAGTACCTATCCGTTACTACTATACTTGACTTGTACTTCCCAGGGCTAAGGAAGCTTCCTAGACCACGATAATGGAGTTGATTTTATGAGCCTGGCGTCTACACTACCGCTACGTATACGACTATATTTGCCTAAGCAATCCCTGCAACAATAGCCTCTATTTACCTTAGCTGAGCTAAACAGTCGCACCACGACGACGATCTCTACGCGTCGTCCTAACATCGAAACACTTCTAGCCACTTTTCGTTTTGTCTTCACGCAATTCACAACATGGATCTCGCTACAAGGAAGACATACACACAGTATTCTTATCCCCTTTAAGAACATCCAACCTTTTCTAGAGGGACTAATTTATCCCCCTCGTATCATCCATTCGCCTGGAATGACAGGAGTAGCTATGGACACCCCTTACTTGACCTACTTCACCCTAAAAAAATAGGAATCAACCCCATGAATAGATTATCCTCGCAAGACACGAGGGGTGGCTTATGAAATTGAAACATGGTCCCCGTGATCAATAACAAAAATCACCATACGTCTAATATATATCTTTATAACTCTAATTATCAGAACATTAGTATATTAGTAATTAGTATAATCAAATCATGTAAAAAACATACTAAGGAGTTTACAAACAGCTGTATACGCATACTATATTTGATCGTGTATACTAGACACGTAGGTAGGGTGGTCAGTCCCCACTTTTTGATTATTTCAATAGCAGTGCTCAGTCCAGCGGCACGAGTTCTGGCAGTCCTCATGTCAGCGACACGTGGGTGTCTCAAGACTTTCGTCCCGTGAGCACCGCTGGACGCGTGGCACCAGAAGACAGAGCACGAAGAAGGTGCGTTTGACTGCGGGTGCAAGTCAGACAGCAGCAGGAGGACCTGCCTTTGGTAAGAGTCGTTGGAGAGGGTCGGCGAGTGAGCGAGTGAGTGAACGGAGCAGAAGATTTTATAAGAGAGAGCGAGAGAGAGAAAGAGAGAGAGTAAGAGTGAGAGCAGTTGGTACTCTCTGGGAGAAGGCGCGCTATACTCAGGAGAACGTGTAGCCTGTAGAGGAAGGAACGAGGGACTAAGCTTTGTCGTTTGCGCTAGCATTGCTTTTCGAAGCGCGCGCGAGAACGGTCGTCTCGTTCGAACTTGTCCGCTATTATATATACAGATATATATATATATATACTGTATACAGAAGCCAACGTAGAGCCGCGAACACGTGAGGCTCTCGTCGTCACTCGGGTACTCGACGTTATCTCGACACGTCTTGTGACATCTTTCAACATTTTCACGCTCGGTCGTGAAGCCGCGTTGCACTTTCCGAGACTCCTTGTGCGCGTGACTTTTCAAAAGCACGAGAAGAGAGTAATTAAAAAGCCGGCGCGCGCACTTTCTATCTCGCGCTTGCGGCTACAGTACAACGTTTCTTTTGCTTCCCATTTTACCATCCTTTCTATAATAATCCTTGGATCTTGTGGATTACGCAACTTCCTTCTTTTTTTGCACTTGTCTCGTCCGGATTTATCGATTTTACTTTCATTAAGAAAACATTCCCTCCCCAGCTCCTTTTTAATATTTGCTTCCTCTCCTTCTCTTGTCGTTTGTGTGCTGTTTCTTTTGTTTTGGTGCAATGAAAAGATGACTCTGACCCTTTGAGAGCAGCGGGTTGGAGGAAAGTGTGGAACGATTCGTTATATTGCAGAAAAGGTATCTATCATATATATGTATCGTCATTGCGGTGAATTGTGTATATACGTAGACATATATGTATTTTTTATGATTTACAATGAACGACAGCAAATGTGCTCGCATCGTTGCTTCTGGCCTGACTGACACTTGCGCGAAACCTCCTGAGTCTGTTTGGGATGCTGTGAACGCTGACATGAAGCATGCAAGAGATTTATAGGAATTCTTCTCAATTCATCCAAATGCTTCTTGTTTCCAACGTATGCAATAACAATTTGTTGTTTGAAGTTATAATTATATAAACAATTAATGTTGAATTATATAATAAATAAATCTCTCTTTATTATCACAACGTGCTTCGTGTTTGATGCACGTAAAAAGCGTACAGCATCATCCATGATGGAAGTTTTCACAGCAGTACAATGAATATAACCCAGATAGCAGGAATGCTTCGGTCGCGTTCGTCAAACATCATGTTCCCTGATGCGGCATATGCAATTTTATTATTAAAAGACAAAACATAATAGGATAGTCCACAAAGCTTCTTCTATGAAATTTCATTCTGGCATATATTTCTGACTATGCGCGAAATGAAATTTTTTCGAAATTTGTATAACGATTTTTTTTTTATAAAACAGAAAACGATATACGTCCTCCTTTAATTGACGGCGTCCGGCATTATACGATTCTACATTGCATATAATATTTATGAAGTGTAATATATCTTAACATTGCACACGGAGAATTTATTTATAGAAAATAAAATTTCTTATTTCTATCGATATACTAATTTATGATTTTCTCGATAACCATTCGCGATTTCTCTTCTCATTGGATATCATGTTCTTCCGAGCAGAGTTTACCATAAACACAGTATCTCATAGGATCGTTTATCTTTAAGAGATAAAGATTGGCGCACATCCGCAGCCTACATTTTGTTTAACGGTGCATTGGAAAACGTGCACTCCTGCATTCCCAACGAATACTCGAACAGGTCGGGCTTAAGTTTCGTTCACATAGAAACTGTGTTCAGTCGAACACGTTGAACCTCTCGGAAACGAATAACACATAGAGATTCGACTGGGTTCAAATAGTTGCCACCTTGCTATGGTATTTTTTGGAAAAATAAAACGATGGCGGAAAATAAATCTTGTTTTCGAGCAGAGTTTAAATAAATACCAGAGGGATTGAACAGTATATTTTTTTATTCCTTTTACCGGAGTTCCAGTGACAGTGGGATAACATTCGGAGCATAGATATCTTCTTTAAATCGACTAACGGCTCATGTTCATTATTAGAACCTAATCGATGGATGACCCTGCGCGTTCGTGACTAATATCTATTTTCTATGCACTATGAATCGTATATATTCCAGAATAACTCGTGTCAAGAACCGAATTACGATTTTGTCCCAATTTACCAATCGAGTCTGATATCCGCTACCATTTCAAAATCCACGTAAAAATTACTATATAAAAATTACTATACACTTGAGGAAAACAGCAACAGCTAACAGACAGGTAACAGCTGTAACTTTTTTTTTCTTAAATGACGACCATCGAAACACTTCTCTCAAGTGCATCACGTAACTTGACGTGTCTGGCAATAGGATCGTCAATATTGAATGAATCTGCTTTATAAACGCTTAGCTATCCGATGTTTAAATATTTACTTGCTCTGAATGTTAAGTTTATTAACGCCCTCTTTTATACTTTTATAAAGTAAGATCTTGCAGTATTCATCCTGATTGCGATTGGTCGGTACATCAAAGGGGTTAATTAATATTTACCCCAAAGCCGTGATTAAAATTAATTTCGTGATTCAAAATGTAATGTGATATGGGTTCTAAAGCTACCGGAAACAACGTGGGTGTATGCTTTTCAGGTTACATACTACTTAAAAAAAACTCTAGCAGGTATAATCAATAATGATCGATGTATTCTATCAAATTCCAATAGAGCAGTAGCGGTATAGGTCAGTGATGGCATCGGTCACTGACGGGTATTCGATCCAAATAACGCCCACCGTTACACAGTCTGGACGGATGTAGAATATTTTTCACTCTCCGTGATGCACCGGAAGTCTATTTACTCCAATAAAATATGGCGGCTATCACAGGGCACTGAAGACCCTACCACTGGGTGAAGCTTCAATATATTGCGACGTATATTAATAGAATCGTATATCTAGAAAATCATTGAACTTTTTCAATTCTTTTTTTTTTTCAGTAACCATAAAATATTTATTTTTTTGTCAACATTCGATTAACCCGCGTAATAATAATTTGTCTGTCTTCTCAAAACCTCAGATATTTACGATTACTCGTTGAACATTGTTTATTTCCATATATTTCTCTGAAAATATATTCCCAAGTATCCCTGACAGCAAACGAAATATATTGATCACTCGAACGAATGACGCTAATGGCCGCACCCTGACACTTGCATTTTTTTGACAAGGCACTAACGTGACGTGGAAAGTAGAAAACTCTCGAGGACTTTTTAAAGCCCTTAAACACATTCTCTAAATGTTTACGTTTCCGTATATATTGAATCTTCGTGTAAAGCTTCTCTCACGCGTAAACATACGCAAACGAAATATACACATACATATTTCGACTCTACGCATTTATGCAGTCGCTGCTTTATGTTCTCAGTTACATCAGTTCTGATCTAGGAATTTATAATGTATCTGTATATCTATAACTATATACATATGCATACGTGCTATTTTTCTTGAATATCATTCACGCATCCGCACATACTATACATCCTTTGGACCTATATACGTGCTCACCAAATAACTGGTCTCATGGCCATACATATTCGTAATTTCTTGACCGAATTCATCTCTAACACACGTTATACATACGTACATATAGGCTCAAAGAACATTCGAGCGTCCGCATTTCCGTACGTGACGCAATGCATAAACGTTCCGCGATAGTAAACACGAATCGTAGCGCGACGAATCGTAGAAGCATTGGGATACGTGTTTTACGGCGAGCGCAGAGAAGCAATAAGAAAAGAAAAGGAAAACAGAGAAATAAATCAATCGGTGACAGAGGCGAGAATGATTTCAGTCGAGGAGTCAAAGTCAATCACGTAAATCAAATTATAACACTTTGATAGATGTGATGTATATACAAATCACTTCGCCGAATCATTCACGTAATCATATACGCACGCATATATAGAGTTTGAACTACAAAATTCGTTCGTTAGGAATATTTCATATTCACGATACTTCCATATTAATTATCATTTCAAATTGTCGCTAACGACGCATGAATTATTCATCCAAGTGAATTAAAAGTGCAGTCAGTACATTTTGGTATCGAAGAATCATCATCAAGATTGTTGAGTTAAAAATAACCATTACCTACACGTGCTATAGTACAGTATGCTATTGCGTGATATATGTATATTCAGGTATGAGCTGCATACGTGATTAGTGCATTCACGATTAAGGTCACGTTTAAGCGGCACTCAGTTTCGAGGTCATGTGGATTTTATTACGAATAGAGCTTTAGGTTAGAATCGAAGGTTCCTTCAATATCACAAATTCTAAATGAATTTTTTCGACTTGTTTTCTACAATGCCAAGACAATGTTTCTAACGGAACTTTATTATGGGCACAGTGACACGAATAAAGATGTCACTGACCAGACATTCGAGTGCCACTAGGTATATACCTGCAGCTGAAATACCATGGCGAACGAAGTGAAGTGAAACTGCATCCTTTTACGGTAAAGCATCCAGTCTCGTGTACCTACAGACATATAGGTATATTCCATAGATGAACATACCTAAATATATATATCATACATAAGCTTTATATACACTCAGTAGTTGGTATACCTGTATATTCATCTGACCCCTATATGCTGCACACAAGTTACTCTTTCTACCTTCTACTCTCTATAAATAATTGCATTTAAATTTACCACTCTTTTTTTGTAAACCACTCATCTCATTCGCCCAAACTGTAACTTTACGTTCAGGTATTTAAGTCTAAACATGTAAATTGATTCGTCTAGGCTCTGCATAATTTAACGTGAAATGGTATTTCTATTACGATGACTTCCATATTTGTCACTTTCACACGCCCACGTCTCTGACAGTCTGGGTTTGAGTTTTTCATGTTTTTTTTGGGGGGGAGGGGGGAGGAGGAGAGATTCAGTGTATGTCTTGACAAATGGGTCTGTTGCTTTTGGATTTCACTTATCATTTGATATCAAGATTGCAATTTGAGATTTGATATGATACGCTGTGAGAATTTTGCTCCGTATCTCGCAGGCATATATGTACCAATGTTTATGGTATATGTGCTGTATATGTATATAAACATATTGCTCAGACCGGAAACAATCCAATTACCAATTATCTCGTCAATCCCCAACCCTCAGAGGGATGCGGGGCGAATTCACGTTCGGTAAACGGACGCGATTTCCTATCGCACGCACGCGTCAGATTATAGATAACTGGCAGATTTATACCCTTTGCTAATTGGACCGGAATTTACCGATACACAAAAGGCTCGCGGACAGATTTATTCGATGGTTTCGGGTTGGGCACGTTTGTTTGGATCTGTAGTGACGCGATGGAGTAAGATAGCAATTAATCACGTTGCGTAATCCTTGTTAGCCGTATGATGACGTAATGATTATCACACCTTATTTTGAAAAAAAAATACCACTTTACAGCGTTACCGATTACCTATTCGAGCCAGCATAGACCAAAGTGGAACGTTTTATTATTTATCGAAGACCAGTTATCGTTATTAACAAGTTCGATCGTAGAGGAGCCTGGTATATTATGGCGGAAGATATTATTTTCACCCTTGCGGTGCGAACGTACAACGCAGATTGCCATAATGCTACATGTAATGTTACGTTTATGTTCATTGCGTCGGTTCGATACGGAGCAGTATGGCGCCAACCGGATCCGCTACGCGTTCATATCTTCTCGCATTAAACCTATGGCATATGTGATTTTCAAATGTATCATATGCACGCGTTGAACGCTTGAGATAACCATACGCGAGTGCCAGCAATAGGAACTGATTATCTTCAGGCTCGTATATCGTTACGGCTAGTTGGGTTTTTCAAACGATTTTACGCCTGTTTCAAAACATCGTCGAAGTTCGACAATCAAACCGATTTATTCGATCCAATTACAAAATATGTAATTAGTTATTTCATTCGTGAAAAACCTGAGCTTTCGACCTGTGCTCATGCTTAATTCTTTGAATGATGTGTTGCACGGATATTACATTTTTAATTAACTTCCTATGCGTTGACATTTTTCTGTTCGATTTATTATTTTTTTTTGTAAACATGAGTTTTCGTCGCGGTGCTTTTCGCTAATACTTGTTTATTAAATAAATTCACGTACTCAATGTAACTAGTTCACGGATTAGCTTTCACTGCAATACTACTTTTACTTACTTTCATCTTTTTTGTCCTTTTTCTTAGTGAAACGCTAACGCTTATAATTAGAAAAATTTATTTTCGTTAGACGTGGCAGATGCGTACGTAACAGAATAGAGGTTATACGGACTAAATAGAAACGGATAACCTCGGTTGCTAAATTCGAGTTTCACATTCGCAAGGCAGGTATACTCATATGACGATTAGATTGAATGCACGTAAATATGACTGATGTATCAACTTACGGATTTTTTTGTACGAGTTATAGTTCAAGGTAAACGAAAGTATCGCTACTGTTTTATAAGCAACTAAAAATTGTTTATCGATCAACCGTTCAATTTTAATGGTACAAAATCATGTTGTACACAAACATAAACTTGATCTGTTAAGTGCAATCGAAGCTAACATCGATGACTTATCTCGTAAAAATTCAATGATCGTTTAACAACAATAATCAAACATGACGTAGGTCCAAGTTGTTGATTTTTATGTTTTTCTCACGATCACTCAATCTCACCTACTTGGAACGTTGAACGCTGAGCACTTTTAATAGCATCATACTATTTTGAAAAGTCGTAAACTCAGCCATTTCGTTATCACTCGATGATTTTCGTCAGATACATAAAACAAGAGACTAACGATGATCCTCACAGCTGTTTTTGGTTGATTAAGAAATTTGAAAGATATCAAAAATATCATTAGTACAATCTTTCGAAACGTCGTGAGGGAGTCTCATTAAAATCGTAATACCACCGAATACCAAGGGTGTTTCACTTTTATATTTAAACGCAAGAGAAATAAACGTGGGAAGACCTTTAAATCTTTGGTATAATCACGATAAAAAATCTAGTGAAAATTCTCGGTAGAGAGATGTTATCTCGTGCGGCACTTTCAACGCGGTGGATCGTCAAGGCGGTAAAGTCGTTTTAGCGAAATAATTGCCAAGTAAAGCGTAATATCAAAGTTCATAAGAAGCGTCTGGTGCTCTCATTCGACAAGTGCAGAGTAACGATTCCGTCATTCGTTATCATTCACGAAGTCAGAATATATATATATATCAAGTATCTACGTACATAACCTATACACATCGCAATCATGGCGAGGAACACACAACTGGTTCTCTCAAAAAGTGGTCCATTCCACTCGTTCCTCATCATACCTTCCCACTCCGCCACGACGTAGACTATATATAAAAGTGTCTTAATATTTATAGCGTCAATGCACTTACAGTAAACATGTTGAAGGCGTTTTCATTAAATCGTGCAAACCCATAATCTTATATCAATGGGCGTGTTTACACTAGTAATTTTCTTGAAAAGATATAAATAAATAGAGGAAAAACTTGACAAAGTTTATCGTAATGTTGAAAACCGTGATGTTGAAACACGAAGCACGAAGCAACAATAAAGTTTAATTGCAAAAGCAATAATACTTTGGTACGTAAGGGGAGCGGCTATATCATACTGACCGTATACAGATAGCAAATGGTTTATTTATCGGATAAATTTTTTTTTTAATAGGAGTGGAGTAGTTTAGATGATATTTAATAACGTCCCGTTTAATGGGAAGAGTATTAGAGTCGACCTAGTAGGATCTTTCGGGAAATGGCGTATCAATGCTTCCAGGCGTTGGAGTGGAATTCAAGATGGTGGCTAGAATCGTAACGAACGCTTCCGTAAAGTTCGCCAATATCGTTTGGCAAGAGTTTTTAACGAAATTCTGAGTTTCGTTACGAAATGGAATATTTAACTTGTCGCGACGAGCAACACCCCCCTTGAATGTTGAGTTTTAATCAACTAATGGCTCTCAGGATAATTACACGCCGAATAAGTTTTGATAAATGTTCCAGTCTCGCTGTAGGTTTCAGACAATAAACGGTCGAAAAACAGAGAGACGGGAAAAGTAAGTGTGCCAGAAACAGAAACAGATAAAACTTTTCTCATAGATCATCCCACACGTATACGCACGCAGTGCCAATCGAGCGAGAACTTTTAATTGAATTTTACGTGCTTCTATCAAACAGGGCTCCAACGTCATGCATACGTCCAATGATCTTTGGTCGTGTTAATACACGCGAAATTTCCATTTATGGATTTTGTTTTCATCGACTGTTTGCAGAAACGGCAGAAAGTCACGCTATCGGTTTGGTTATCAGAATTTCACGAAAATTAACTGGTTTACGAAACAGCACGCGGAGATACACGCTTTCGATGCGGTTTATGTATGTGGTTACGCGTCTTAGGTCATCGTCTATCCAATTCTTTTTTATCTATATACGCCTAACCACATGCTGATTTAAAATTTGTCGATGTAGAAGAATTTCATTTATATTGCGTTGTGTAGAATCAGGAATGATTTCATTGATGATAGCCTACATAGCGAATTATTTATTCTGTTTTTTTTTACTCCATCGTACAGGATCAAACGAAGAGTGTTACTAGCGTTACGTGTTACAGCTACTCCGCATTTCCTGAAATTCCAAGAACTCGGATTACTTCTAGGTATTATATTTGCCTAGATACACTACAGTAAACTCAGGACTTGTTGAACTCCTCTAGACAGTTGTGCCATACCGTATATGGTTATTACAATGATCATTAAAAGTTTGCTTGTGATTACGTTTAATACGTTTAGGAATAAAAACAAATTTTTCTCGTGCCGTCGGACATCTTATTATCATCACCATCTTTTATTCAGTGATGACAAAAAAAATTTGTTAAATTGGAATAAAAAGAGGAAGATCAGACGGTTACTTGAGCCGTAATGAACAGTTCGCAAGTTTCCTTTTTCAGGATGCTGTAAGAAGGGAAAAGTATACATATAAAAAAGAAGAGAGAAAGAATAAAAGCAAGCAAAGACGGTTAACGGTAAAGTCAATTTAAGCACGGATAATGGGAGATTCCTTTTAACGATATGCTAACGAAGACTGAAAGTTTCGATCTGCCCAGTCTTAGTGAAACTTATTCGGGGAAATTTAATAGCGTCAACTTTGCCTTCGCAAAGGTCTGTCTTCCGGGTGTGAGGTCTGTTTTCTATTACCGCTAAATACGTAATTTAAACTTCGCATTGTTTCTCGGCATTGATTTCCCAGCCTCCGGCACTTTCAGATTCCGCAAACCTCGGCGTTTATGCAGAAAAGTAACTAAACTCTCGTGCGCTTTAAATTCCAACCCGTAACATACAACCACGCCATATATAATCTTTACGTACCTTTAAAAGCTACCACAGCAAGGTTACCCATTTACACTTCCTAAAAGTTTTGCAAACTTTTCCACTAATTCGCATCTCTGCAATTTTCAATGGTACTAAATTTACTGAAAACTTTCGTCCAATTGGCAATTGCGAGGATTGTCGTAGTAAATGTAAAAAGAATGATCCACTCTATCTTTCTAACGGGCCACATTAAGTTTAAACCATAAATATACTTTACGAGCAACCATAATTAATCGGGGCTAATTATTTATTACCGAATAGTTATCTAAATACTTCGTGTATAATGATTGAAAAAATTTGTACAATATTATTACAGGTGAAAACGTATTTAAGCCAACGACGAGAAAATCTATGGACGTTAAATTGAATTCTGTTTAAACGTATTCGTCTTTATGCGTATCGCACGACATACTGAATTTATGCGTGACGCTGTCGACCCTCCATGTCTAGCTACTACGCACTGCTCCACTACGAGTGACTCAACGGCCAAGAATTTCATTCAGCCGCGACGAGATTCGCAAGAGATATCTGTGTGTATAAACCAACGTAGGTCGCGTTCATTTGCAACGAGCGAATGAAGACATAACGAGTGACATACCCGAAATTTCTTTAACTCACGTATTCCGTTATGACGTAAATGGTTATTCAGTATATAATGAAGTATAAGCTGTATCGCATAAAAAATTACACCCTTAGTAAAATTTAACCATTGATAATCGTATTTTGGCAAAAATAGATAAGGATAAGAATTTCGAGTCCCATTCGTTCACTGTAGTTGCCCTTGATTATTTTTTGTAAAATGCCTTTGCTAATCGTAATAAATATATGCTAAGAATACAGACATATTTGTTTTGAGTCAGTTAATTACGCACGCTTAATAATAGCCACACTGGGTGAAGAATCGTAAATGGCTTGCGAACTGGAATTTCAAATTCCTTGGAAACGCCTCTGCCCGGCAGGAAACACGTCGTCAAGAAACACGAATGATTTCATTTCGCGTTCGAACGATTCATGATTTCGCAGCAGTAGGTGGCTGCCATTCCTGTTTTAGAAACGTCCAACAAGCGTTTCAACTTATTACGTTTATGTTCAATGAACGTTGTAGTATAACAGTCTACCGTTTGATATTCCAGTAGCGGAATGGAATTTATAATATTATTAGAAACGAGACTTAGACTTGCGACGTTGTGAAGCGAAAGTGCTGCCGTTGTACGCAAAACCTAGTCATATATATTTTTATCATTAACGATATATCTGGCATTGAAATATTTTTATATATTAAAACTCGACTACGTAGGTCGAATATTTTTATAAGGGTAAATATTAACGATCGCTTTTCCTACTACACCGTTATAATTTATTACTCGTGATTAATATCGTGAGGCTATTATCGCTCGAGTATTAATATCACCTGCTCGTTATCGAACCTGATGATATTACCTCAGAGTATATGTTAATACCTTGATTATTAGACTTTCGGTTATTTTTGTAAAACGAAACTTTCCTCTTTCAATGGATCACAGAAATCAACGTCAATTTGATATCTAATACCACGTGAAAGTTTCGACTGTTTCCAAACCATATGTAAATCCCGTAAGCACGTACCGAGAATGACGAGCTGAGACAAAGTAGTCTTAATCCATGATGCTTAACAAGAACGCGTGGGCGTACTGGAGTAGTTAAATTTGGTATGCTGTTTTAATTAGTGGTACCATCGAATTTTATCACCAACGCACCGAATAATCGTTCCAGTGGAATTTCAACTTAGTTACCACTTAAACCAACTAGAGATTGAGCAACAGCTGTTACATATGTCCCAACAACCGCAGACTTCGGCATCCACACCAATTTGCAGTTGGTATTTAACTCAATAGCACAAAAACAAATCTACGTATCGCTCACGATGGGTACGTGACTTAAAACCCATCGTAGTTAAATCCTCGTAAACAGTTTAAAAAAAAAAGTAATAACCTCTTTGCACTCAACGAATCGTCATCCTGACGTCACTTCCGAAGTTAGCCGTGTAACTGCACCGTTAGGGTCGTTATAAGCGCTTCCTTTTCTTTTTTGGATGCGTCGTCGGTGCTGTATGCATCGGTGATGCACGTTAGCCGTATGCGCCAATGCGAATCCTCTGTAGGAACGTATGAGCTCAGCGCTCTGAGTGCACGACTGCCGGTCCCGCAGTATAATAGCGCTAATGCAATGGAACTGGGGCAGTCTTGCTTTGACTCGCGACTCAGAAGTTCGTACACACCTGTCGTTGCAGCTTCCTTAAAGTTGCGTGAAGAATCGCGAACGGATCATATAATTGATTGTGAGGATCAATAGAAACGAGTGGGACTTATTACGGAATTGCGTACGAAGGTTAGTAAACGAAAAAAAAATTGATATTTTTCTCCTGTGAAAAAAATTGCGAAAACAAATTTCCCATGAGAATGAAGAAGCCAGCCTTATGAGTTAGATCCAATAAAAAGTGGCGGATGGGAAGTGACTCGGGGCTGTTTTCATATCAGACTTAGGGGGGAATAAATGATTTCGTACTACGTGTGTGAAATATTAATTTGATTGGAGATATAGAATTGACTTGGGAATAAGATTTTTTTTAAATACAGATTCGTATTGAATATATTTTCTGTTAGTATACGCAACAGCCAGATTGTATACATAGAGTATACCCATATATTGAGATATAGTATACTTTGTGTATCATATACGATATGCGGTTGAGTCTTGGAAGATTCTGTGTGGAATGGTCCATAAAACGCGATTTGTCGCGACTGATTTAATCAAGAGAGCGAGAGGAGGGAGACTAGATTAAAATAAGATAGAGAAATTCGGCGGTTTATCGTTTTCACAAAACCGGCACGTTACGGTGTTTTGTAGTAATTCCCACGAGGCCTATAACTAAAGAGAGATCACCTCTCTTGCCACTTCTCTCTCTCTCTCTCTCTCTCTCTCTCTCTCCTTCTCTGCCATTAAAATACTCTCTGAACTTGTTGGCTCGTATTGCTAGACGAAAGGAAACAGGTCTGGTTAGCATTCAAACGTTCTACCTTTCTCGATTTTCCACGCTGGGAATTTCGAGGAATTTTTTTCTCTTCATACTTCTATACCAATATGAAAAACCGTGTAATGTCAAAGGTCTAAGGAAATTATAGCAGCCTTACTAAAGCGATGACAAACGCTCTCTGAAAGGACGCCGGGTGACCGAAAATAACTCAGCATCGAATCCAAAAATAGAAATCGTCGATAAATTTCCTTTACGTCACTCAAGGTGATTTCTATTGAATTTATCTGGAAAACTAGTAAAATCTCTAGAATGCTATTCAAACTTGTCAAATATGTTCTCTGCGTACTAGTCATTTCATTTTTTTTTTTAATGTGTTTGTCAAACGAATATCTATATTCGTAATTCATTCATACATATACGGAATCTGGCTAAGAGATCCCGATTTCAAGTTAATTTAATGTTGCTCTCTGTGAAATCCGAGAATTTTGAAAATTCCAAGAACGACTCTCCCGGATCGATGGCTCTTATCACTTGTGTCAAACGATCCTTCAGTTGTCTGGCTATATTGCTGTATACTCGAAATTCCCACGGGTAGTTCAATCATAAGAATCTTCGTTCATTAGAAACTTCTCCCTTAGGCCCTCTGAGTAAAGCTCTCCGAACTTGAGCAACGCCGAAGTTGATTTATGATTGTACGCATACCAAATACTTGAGCGAATTTGTAAGTACTTTGAAAATCCGCTGAAGCTACAAAACTTTGTGTTTGTTAGTCATTTTCTGTGGAATGTATACAAGGGCGGTATGAGAGCATATGTGCATTAGAGATATTAAATTTTTGAAATTTTATTTATCACGTTGATTTGGATTTTACGGTATCAGATCGAATTTCCGTAATTTTCAACACGTTTTTTGTGCATGAAAAACTATTCTATGTGAAAATTATACCAATATCAATTATAGTCCTTCAGAAGTATCGAAAAGTAAATTCATGAATGAGGCCAAATTATGACGCCTCATCTCCTTGATTATGTGTTGCTCTTATCGCAGAGTGATGTCACAGTGCCAGCCGTTCGCAATGATTTGCGGTAAAGTTGGCGTTAGTTATCATCGCGCCAGTCCCTAGTCAGTGGCTTGAGTCATCCAGTGATTAGTCTCGTCGTATTGAACTTCTCTTTTGGATAAAATCAGACAAGTCTCTCTCCGCGCAAGATCAATTCACCAGTACAAGTCAGTCAGCCGGTTTCTGGCTGTCATCATCATTTTCAAGACGTCGGTCTCGAACGTACAACATAAGTGTATCCATCAGTACTATTAGTGTTTGAAAAGTGTTTTCTATACTTGGATCCATACTGTATCAACTGTAAAACAATAATTTCAACAGTCCCGTTAAAAATATCATCAGACACAAGGTACCATATACGACAAGAATAAATGATTTTCCAATATATTCATGCGTCTGATGGAAATTAATAAATATTCTATATTCGTAATATTTAATTAACTATTTAAATTCTCACAGCTTTAATAATTCACAGTTAAAGCTATTCTACGCTTTTGGCATTCTATTGTTACTGATAAAGAAATTTCATCGGTATTTTTTCTGATATTTCAATACCTAACCTAATATGATCTACATATATATATATATTTATCCAAGACATTGACCCGCGTTACGTTACCCGAGATATCACCTACTACGCCTACGAAATATGTGAGATATGCACATGCGTCTAACTCTCAAATTACTGATAATTCAAATATGATAATCAGCAATATGCCTGGAGAGTGATCGTTTCCTTGTGTGTATTACCTTTCTTATGATTACTATAGTATATATACTATAGTATAGACACTATAGCAATGCATAGAACAGGTTGAGAACTACTATAGTATTATTTAGTCTATTGACTGATAATGAATAACACGAGCACAAACTATTGAAGCGTGTATATAAAGATATAAGACAGCTAAGCTGCTATATTACCGAAGTACGTGGGATATTCTCTGATTTTCCATACCATGGAAAATCAACTTTGTTATGACCGAATAATTGTCATAGAGTCGAGATACAATGTTGGACAGTATTAATTCACTGAATAATACAAAACGAGGCAATTGTTCTTGGCTTATCGAGAATGCTCGCCTTTTGCTTTGAATAGAATCCATTTTCATGGGATTCACGGAGAATTTGACTTGAGGTTTTGGCTGGATAGACGAAAATCTCATGGATCCTTATGGAGTTGAGACAACACGTAACTCTGTGTTTACTAATGGCTCGTAAGCATCAATCTCTAAAACTTGACTAATTAGTGGTCTGGACTGAATTAACCAGAGAAACTTCCGTTAAGCGTTTGTTAGATTACTTCAATTGTTTCCCCGGCAAAGTTACGACCTTACGGTTCTTAGTTTCGCTCTAACTCCATTTTTTTGTCTTTGCATCTATTTTTCTTTACGAGCAGAGCGATGGTGATAATTAGTGAGGAACCGTAGTCGAACCGGCCGGTAAGCGCGCCAAGTTTGAATTACGTAATCTGTGTAGTCTGAAACTTGTTACTCGCACGTGAACCGCCTTTAG
Source organism: Pachycephus smyrnensis (assembly GCA_030142225.1). Taxonomy (NCBI): domain Eukaryota; kingdom Metazoa; phylum Arthropoda; class Insecta; order Hymenoptera; family Cephidae; genus Pachycephus; species Pachycephus smyrnensis. The sequence continues at coordinate 258,700 of JARQST010000304.1, read as the reverse complement.
CGCGACGCCGTGAGAATTTCGAAATTTCACGTCATGGTAATGATACGGCTTAAGAATACGCAAGGGCCAATTGTCAATTTTTTATATTACCTGGACTGTGATGAACATGAAGTATCAGCAAGGGCAATAGTAATACACGACTTGGCTGCTACTAGTATATACGTAACGTTAATAAATGAAATCCTTGGGCTCCGACGGAAGGAAGAGAAATACATAATGGGCGTCGGATGAATGAGAATAAAGATGAAAAAAAATAACTGAATGACAGAGCCTTCGTATTCACTAGCAATACTTGAATTATACTTGTGAGAGAAGATTGTGTACGCGAGACAGCGTGGAATCTGAAATTGGGAAATTTTTCGATGAATTATGCATTGTGTGGCGTTGCGCATTTTTTTTCTTGTACATGGAATACTTTTTGTGGGTCTGCTCGTTTCTTTCGCGAAACTTATGTTTCCTGTGTATTGCTTGCTTTCGAGCTCTTTTGTATCTTCTTTTACTTTTCGTCTACCGTCTCTGAACGTGATACCTGACTGTCGTGTCAGGTGGATGAAAAAGCGGAGAATAAAAATAGAACGAAAAATGGCCTCTCGTGACGTTACGCGATCATTGATCGCACTCGCGTTCGCGTCATTTTTCACATCTATCATCGTCATTATCGTCTTGATTAGCATTCGCTACTTTTCGACGGGATCGATACCTCCTGCACGAGCGGAATACATTTTGGCTTGTCACGATTCCCAGACTGCGCCTTGTGGCACGCAATATTTGTCGCGATTCAAAAGAAAGAGGAAGAAGTTACAATGGAACACAGTGCTTTCATACTGGAACTGCTTTCTGATAAGTATTAATATTCGTAATTTTGCAAAATTATTGCAATTCTATGAAACTGCTAGTATCGCCGTATAAAAATGAAGTATTAAAAGTTTATAACAAAAAGAAAAGCTTATAAAGCAATACCAAGTAAATTGTTTAACTTTTCTTAGACTTTATATCGAGCCATCAAAAATGACATCACCCAAGCGGATTGTCTTGTCATTTAAATTTATTTTAAATCGACGTGTAAAAACGTGAAAATTTCAACATTGGCAATTTTGAATAATCGCACAACACGATGATTCACGCAAACAATACCGTAAATTGAGTAATTGGAATTCAGCGCGCGATCGCCTTAATTTCCATCTTGTCTTGCGAAATATAAGGAAGATTCGAAAGAACCTTTGATAGGCAACGCGATACGATGTAAACCTCAACCAGGGTCAAGTTAATTTATGCGCCTATGCAAATGGAGTTAATCTCACAGCTAATAATCAAACTGACACCGACACGACAACATCAAATAGCCAATCAACGCTGCCCGATCTACGACCGAGGTGCGAAGTCGTTAATTCATTAAGAAAAATTGGCCATGGAGTTGTTCTATGTACAATGCGCGAGCGTGGAATTAATGAGTATGCAAATATCCTGGAAAGAAAATGGTGTCCGAATAAAGGATCCACGACATAGACAAAGGTGTACTGACCCTATGAAAATTGCATTTTATTACAGTTGCATAATTTTCCAGTGCACTACCCTTCATTCAAGGGTCATCCTGAAATGTATATTCGCCATTATATTTGTACTTGACTCGTCGGATATCTTTGACTTCTTGATAAACCAGGTCGATCTTCTCGCATCAGATATCAAATGCTGCTACGACTGTTTCAATTTTAAAGTATATCGAGTTTTCCTTGGATTCTAAATCATTCCAGCCCACTGCTCCGTCCGAGCTATGCCAGTTCTGACGGTCCTACGACTTTGTACTTAATCGGATTACTCCGGTTCAAAGGCAGCATCCTATTGGCTTATACGATCAATCCATTATGAAAAGGACCGAAGCTTGACTTCGAGTTAACCTACAAACCCTCCTTTGGTATAGGATCAATCATACACCCTGTGACTCTTCACGAATTCCAACATTGAGGGTGGATTAAAGATGCTGCGTTCTAAGCATAAGAGTCTATATTTATATCTAAGTAACGTGGACTTTGGTTCAAGAAGAATTTTATACAGGCGCATCTAAAATATGTTTCAGAGGCGTTTAAATCGAAGCACTCCCAATTTCAGGACACTTCTTCCGTTTCCGGGTATATTTTATATCGTCTATATGATATATAATGGTATATAACGTAGCGAGTATGTTATACGATATATATTTGTAGGTACACGTATCATCGAGTCTATATGATTTATTGGCAAGTTTTCGATTTCGACCGAACTCGGTTAACCGTTTCTATACTAGTTTCGAGCAACTGTACCGAATGAAATTGATGCCGATAAAAAAATTCGTAATTATGTTGCAATCATACCGAGTGAATATAGGCTTGTCGATATCGTTCGTGGAATTTGATATTGACAAAGGGTGTATTATTTCTTCGTGTGAGATATTTCTTGTCGGTGAACTACGCCGACGTATTTTATACTTACTGAAAACAGTACAGGGGAGTATTGAACTGCAGTAACGTGAATTAAATAATCCTTTGATATCAATTGGCATCAATATAGCATCTAAATGTCGATAACTACAATCAATACGCAAATTCTGATATTCGTTGACTTTGCCAAAGATTCTGATACGAACTCTAGCATTCACTAATTTCTAGCAATACATACTCAAAATTTCTTGTTATTCCGACTTCTTCCATATTTTTGTACTAATTTTGAAAAATTATTTTTTCCATGTAAAAATTATCTTTCTTCTTAATATCTTTGGTGGTATATAGAAACATATTCGTTTTTTTTTTAGAAGCAGAAACTATTCGAACTCTTGTCTGTGAAAATCTACATGAATAAATGCTGTATTGTTATAATACACTTGGCATAATAATTATCAATGGAAAGTTTCGTAGAATACTTATAAAAATGAAAGAGTCAGCAAAGTGATCAACCGTATCTGCGACGAATGCTTGTTCAGCAGTGGCCATTCTTTCACGCTCATTATTCCGTCTAGCAGATGCACATTTCAATGTCATGCGTTCTCCGTCTACGCGCGAATTCTTAACGCAATTTGCAGACATTTTGCCATTCGTTCCAGAATAGCCCACCCCGAAGTAACAGCGAACCACGTTGTCTGCTTTTTACTTGGTTCCTATACCTCAGTACATATAACAATTCAACAATCAGCGTATAGTCATAAAAAAAATAGTGACGATGTCTCTCAAGAATGAAGTATTTTCAAAGTACACTCGCCACCCGATTTTGAGGCTGAAATTGCATTTTCAATCAAGGTCCAGAATCGGTGTAAACCGACGATTATAACGAGACCCTTATTCTTGGCGACTGCAATTTAAAACAAAAATGATATAATCCCCTTTGAGTAACTAGATAAAGTATGAAAAAATTCTAACGCGTCAGCAAAAAAAGCACGAAACTTTACACTGTAGTTCTTAGGACGATATAAAACCATCTATCTCGTTACCCTTCCTGCTGAGCATAGCGTCACCTAGGCATCGAATTTTTTCACAGAAAACTGCTGACTCTCCTACGTGTACACAGTGCCAGCACGGGTAGAAAGTATCATCGAAAAGTCAGCAAGAAAAAAATAACGACAATAATAACGAATAGCGTACAATAAAAATTCACAAAACCACATGAATTTTACCGTTTCCAAATAATGCTACCCTTGTCATCATTACGTGGATCGTAAATCCAGCTGGTCATGGTTGCATATGCATGTCGTAATATACAATATTGACAAAACGGTTCTGTTTACGGTAAACTGATAATGGATAGTAAGTTAACACAAACGTGCTATACATATATATATATATATACAGTCAAAGGCCGTTTGATACGAGATCTTTTAATTTAACATTCACGGTTGCAAGTTTGAGTGGAAGAGCACAGAGGGCGGATATCGATGCCGTTTGTCTCAAGGTACAATTGATCAATGCGATTTAACCTTACGGATAGCAAATTCAGCTTTACGGTTTAATTCGGTTAAGGACGTCCGTTTCAGTTGAACCAAGGTAGCTTCGATGTTGACCGACAGTGTATACCAGACGCGGTGCTCGACTTGTTTGACTTTGGGAAGAACGTGCAGTGGCTCTCGTGAACAAATATGCAACCAGCCATTGCCTGACGATGCTAATTGGCTAAAAGTGGTCGCGCGTCTTTCCTTCGTGGAAGAAAAATGTTCGAATGCTTTTGTGTGCAATCGCGAGACGCTCGCTATGACGACTACAATATAATTGATGATTTTCAGGAGACGCGTGAACTTGAAAATTTTTCGCTATGAGTGGCTAGTAATATTAGATTAAAAAGATTTTTTTATTAATATTTATGAAAACGCGAGAGATATTTCGACGTGAGTCGCGTATGGGATAAATGATGTGTGTTGAATGATTAAAAATTTTTACGTTGATTTTATTGCGTATTGCGCGAATTATTATGTTCAGATGTAAAATTTGTACTTTTGTAGAGAACGTTTAAATAATTGGGGGGATTTAATTTTTTGTGTAATTGTATTCGCAATACGGTTTCTTAATGCGGATAATCAAACGTGTTACTCGCGGCTCTTAAGTGAATTACATAAATTACATGACGGCACGCACTCCCCGTGCGACAGCACGTGCAAGCAATTTAATATGTAAAGCTTCCATTATATTCAAATACGTATCGTGTTAATTGAATATTTTCTGTTAACACGGTGTATAACGTAGTGTTCCGAATTTTCAATGTTTAATCGAAGAATAGTGTTGCGTTCATAAATGCAGGCGGTTTAGACTAATAATAATATTATCACGTATTGCTATTGGTTTATCATGCAATATTAAATAACTAAACAACTAAGTCAGTCAAATTTTCCAGATTTCCTCACCCATCAAATTATTCAAATCAGAACTAAATTTTCCACACTAGTCAGTTCAACTCCCAATAAAAACTTCAGTCAAGTTCAATTCAAATATTTCCGTTAGCATCGGTACGTCCTTGCGATGCAGCATCTCATCGCTAATTTTACCTGAAAATGAAATAACAAACAACGCAAATTCCAAACAAAACTGTGAGACGAAACAGCTTGACTCTTCAGTCAGATTTTCTCCGAGAAGAAATACCAAACTTTACGAATTCTGTACGAGCAGTATTTAACACTATAAAATACGACTTCCGGCTTCTCAAAGCTCAGGACGAAAATCATAAGAACCTCAATTTGCAAATAGAAAATGAATTCCTACGAGCACATTCGAAACCTGAATACGTTAGCCTTGAACCTGGTGTCCAGGTCAGAGCATGTTGGCCATAGCAGCTCGTTCATTCTGGGATCCGCGTTCCTTATTATGCATCCCACATACGAGCATCTTAAGGTCCTTCTTATGCAAGCCAATCTCACATGCGTCATTCAAAACGTGACGGGGTGTGCGGTCTTTGCGCGAGGCATCAGATACTTACTCCCCTTTTTGCCATGCTCTCCGGATTATCCTTTTTCTCTTTCTCACGAACCGAACCAACCGCATTGTTTACCCCCATGAATCATCCACGGGGTATTCTCTTCGGATGATAATATTTCCTCGAGAAGAATGGACAAAGATGCACCCGGTCTTGGGTTCCTATATGACACATGGAAACATTTATTTTCCATAGAATAGTAGTATTTCACGTGCTTCCTTTTTCAGCCTATTATTCTCACCGTATATGTGCATACGTGCCCTCTTTTATTCCTAATTCCATAGGAAGACGCTGGTACGCGAAATAAATTCATATGAGATATGTTAATTATTTTCAATGGGATACCATTGAACGTCTGTATATCTATATATGTGGTATATAACCTGCACTAACGAAATTTCACCACGGATACGGGATTATCGAAAGTCATTTATTCGAATGACTCTCCGGATCCTCGTTCTTGCCGACAAATGGGCTCCGCCTCGATTCTATGAATTGCACAATTTCCCGATCACGAAATATCGATTCCATGTCGAAGGTACGTCATTTCCGTGGCTATTATATGGCTTGGTTGTCTTCGTCCGGGCTACCAGATGTATCTTCAACCTTCGTATCGTATAATAAGATAAAGCGGACATTTCGCAACATTCCGTATATGCTCGGTCCAGAAGAATTGCTGACCGAATCATCGAAAACCCTTTTTTGCCAGAAACCGGAATAAGGTACCTCTTAACATATTTGCATGCAAATGGAAGGGACGTGTACGGTCATACTGTGAAAGTTATAGGTACTTGTAACCATTTGCGAAAGGGTTACGAGTACGAATTTCTCGAAGAGAATTAAAAAAAATAATGAAATTACGAAAGAATGGATGAAGAGGACCACGAGGGTAAAAAAAGACCGAGAAAGCGAACCAGTTTGCCAGTTTCGAAAGGCGCGCGCATTGGCTTCGAGATATCGTCTTTGGTCTCTTGTTTTTTTCCTCTTCTCTCGCTTCTGACTTATTTTTTGGTGGACGCTTTTATGCACCGTGTATGGAATAAAGTGCAGGGCGTGACTGGAGCCACACCTCGCCTGCCTTACTGCATGGCTAATTTGGCAAACACGTAGGCAGCCTTGATGTGTTCATCGAGCATATTAATGTTAATAGAACATCGCTTAATCCTCGCAATATCTAACCATTATAAATAAATATATATATATATATACACACACACACACACATACACGTACAAAAACGATTCTTTTCATCCCTGTATCATTCGATTTTTTATTCCTCCCTTATTATCCCAATCTCTAAGTAGAGCCAGGAGTAAGTAGATGAGTGGCTATAACCTTAAGCCTTTGGCGTACTTTATGGTCACTTCACATCCGGAATCGATGATGTCCTTCCACTCTGCTTCGGAACGACCATTTCCTTGGAAAGATACTTCACCGCTTGGCACGTCTCAAGCATTCAGCATTTCCATCACGATCTTTCGGGAAAACAGTGAAACGCAAATGCGTCTGATTCACGCATTTTCACGTGCGTCTATTCGTTCGTTTCGCTATAAAGGAACGACGTCATCGTATGGTGCGTCATGGGGTGTGGAACACTTCACGCATGCCGTAGCATTGCCTGAAGTCGTAACGGCCCCACAGATCGGAAATCACGAGAACAGAGAGGAGCCCTATGACATCAGTCAGGATCAATCCGTTTTGCATGATGATGCATGAACTGCATCGGATGAATATACCGTCCGAAAATATTTGCTGGTGTCACTTCAATTTTTATGGGCGCGTCTGAACATCTCCCTACGAATTCCAATGACATCTGAACATTTTAACATTGCACGAATCCCTTTCATTCCATGCAATAAACATAAATGACTACTCCTCTAAGTTTAACCATAATAAAAATATTACACGCACTTTCAAATTTGTGTAAAAAAAACTAAAACTCTACCTTCCTCACTTTTAGTACGTACAGTACGTAGCCACGAGCATGAGAGACCATTATAATTATAGAAATTGCCAACTTTACGTAATAAAGCACCAGGTCTCGAATTGAAACAAGTTTTACATAAGTTGGATCTCTATAACTTAAAAATGGAGTATATGTATTTTAGGTAACGAGTAAATTTCGTCGACGAACGTAGCGATGCTCTCGACGCCATACAGTGTATACTCGTCCCTGGATGTTATAATAGCACTGGAGAGAAGTTTTTTACATTAATTAAACTAAACTGTATAAGATCAGACTTCGCTCGCTGAACAGCTACGCTTATTAATTACGCGAATACTCTCTCTGTTCCCTGCCTCCTTTCTGTCTCTTTCTCCCTCCCTCTCTCTCCCTCCCTCACTGTCCTACAAACTACCATATAACCCCTCCCTCATTTCTAACGCTCACCCACGAGACACAGCACCCGCAATCTCTTTGACCGTTACTGACGTTTTCATGGTGGGCAATAAAGTACAGCAGGGGTGCACGTACATGTATGCGCAGAGGGCCTGGGCTACCTTTGTCGCCAGTCTGCAAAGCGTGCGTAATTCTCTTCCTGGTACAAAAGGCCCGTAACGCGGCGCACTTCGCGAGCATTAGCGCTGCGTTGGTGATAAAAATTCAAAGCGGAAACAATACGGCAATAATTTAGCTTTACGGCAGCGCGGTAGTAGCGCGCGCTACCGACGTTACCTGCGTCGGTAAAATAGCAAAGAAATTTATGTCGCTGGTCTTCGAGGCTTGCGTATATCTAGCTTCTTCATACTTGCTGCAATGTTATATTCTTCTCCCATGCATAATGAGTAATATGGACATATATACACGGTTACACATAAATAAGGTGACAGACACGATCCATATCCTTGGTTCTTCTACCAATATTTTTAATGCAATTTTTGTCTCTACTTAGTATCAGCTAACAAATATATTGTAAACAATAACTACCCTTGCTTATTTGTAAACTTCCAACCCTCTTACACTAGGAATGGATACACAGGGGTGTTAGTTTTGTTCCACTTTGCAAGGTATGCTAATCGGCTTATCAGAAGTAATTATTAATCATAAATGATTTTGACTTTTGCAAAAACTTGATCAGCCTCACAATCCTTTCATTTTCGTATTATTTTGGACCGTTTACGAAAACGCTATAAGTGCTTATAATAAGTATATACCCGGTGGGAACTTGAAATAATTTAATTGTAATATATTTCTTCATTAATAATTTGCTTGATTAATTCATCGAAATATATACGATATACGACAGGATATACGAGCACCAAAATGAAAACATGACATTTGCCTTGAGCTACGGGTCGATTAACCGTGTCATTGATGCATACGCTTCGGAAGTCCCTGGCACGCAGAGATCAGTGCCGTAGTTAACCACGGTAATAACAACTCGACGAGTTATTATATTACTCCTACACAGTAGAGCATAACCATCATGGATTTCCAGAACGAATAATCATCATCCACGATGATTTTATCGTTTCAGATTGACTCTCTACACCGCGCTTCCTCTCTCTCTCTCTCTCTCTCTCTCTCTCTCTCTCTCTCTCTCTCTCTCTCTCTCTCTCTCTCTCTCTCTCTCTCTCTATTACTCGACACATTTTCTATACACTGCATTTAACATGACACTTGAAACGTTGCGTGTCTACTTATCAGGTGCTTCAACCCAGACACATGATTTGTTAATTTCACACCGCTTTAAAGTGTGTCACTGCCGGTAGCTGTACCAACAAATTTTTCAATCATTTTACACATCACGCTACGTGATAAACAGTCTATACAAATTGTCAACGAGCATTCCATACGTCACGTGAAAAATTACCAGTAGCCGATCGAGAGAAAGCATTCTGGATGATGAATAATTATCGCGTACCGAGTATTTTGATCGAAGTAATTGCGTAACGCAATCTGCTATTAAATTGTCTTCATTTTCGATCACTATCAGAGAAATCCTTTGAAATGACCGTACGATATTCGGGTAGTCAATATTTCACAACCGGATCGTCATTAATCTAAATTAAAAGTGACCAACCTTTCGGCAACACCCATCTACTCATTAAAGGTACATACGTAACACGTGTCTGCGTGTAATAGTAAGGCGCTTGACTCGAACGCGTGAGGTATCCACCTTGTAACTAACTAACTAACTAACTAAGGTACTTCTTATATGGTCAGCCCTACATTCTGAAGGTAACGTCCGTTACAAATTAGCCTAGTCATTGCCCTCGATATATTGATGGAATTTTAATCGGTTGCACCTTGTCGACCAGAGTAGGCACTGATGACTCCTTTACTATTATACTACATCTCTGTTACTTCATTTACTGTCACTATCGCGTGCGTTAGTAAAGAACTTGGTAATAGACTAAAGACACGTATACGTGACTTTCATCGAGTACCGAGTAGAGATTAAAAAGTCATTCGATTCAATCCAATCGATTTCGAATCGTGGGCGTAGTTATATGCGAAACGTCATGCAACCATAAATGTGATGCATGACGGGTGAATAAAAAATAAGTAGGTGGGAATATCATGGACATTTGATTGGCGCGATGGTAAAGAAACAAAGAGGAGGGAGTATTAAAAATAATTATTAAAACAAGGTAAATCACATGTGACCATCGTGCCATCGGTATAGAAATCGCTTTTGATAACTCGTTTTAACATGGAACAAAATGGAATGTATAGGTAAGGGTATAATCGATGGTCCAGCATACGCGCACAAAGGTCAGACTGATGGACGCCGCTGGATATCGACCTACACACGTTTGATTGGTAATAATCGATTACACGCTCGTAGATCGATAAGGATCGGTAGTGATCGAGCGGCCTTTCCTTGTGGAAAGGATAAGTATAGGAAGTTTCGGCGAGGTGTATCTCTCGCCCACGATACGTGTATCTAAGACACCAGGTATAATTCACGTTTACACACGTGATGGTAGTCTCGATGACAATACGTACAATTCGTCAGGAAGTCGTATAGGTACGATCTCCCTCTTTTTTCATAATTTTCATTCAGCCAATAATAATTATCAGAAGTAATTTCATTGGGTTACAAGAAGAAAAAACTTAAATACGATAAAGTTTTCGAAAAAAAGTTACCTAAAAAAAATTTCTCTTCAACATAGAAAAATACGTTATAAAATTCATCATGCACTCATATACTCTCATCATGAATCATGCAGTTGGTTTTTCGTATAATCGTTCAACACCAAAATCCATATGTATACACAAATTGTGTAAAGGAAGTATCCTCTCATATATTTTTTCGGATATAATATAATGAAATTGGCATTGACGCATCGTCGACGCTGTACTGATTATACAGCTCGTTACAAGGATAGTTATGCATGTCGCACATAGATACACGTCGTTACAACACGGCATGGCGTTATGGTACACGTATCCTCTTACTCGCAGCATCGTTTAATAATGCCAGGACGAAATTACGTGGTTGCACGTAATTCTCAGCGAGCAACAAGACGAAGTACAAGAGCGAAGAGTTGAAAGACGACGATTTTTGCGACGCTTCGAGTAATGAAAATTCACAAGGATGCGTCTATACCTGATCTACCTGTATATATAGGTACTGCGTGATCGCTATAATATTTCATTTTTTTTCTCTTCACTTCACTTTTCTTCCTTTATCCTGATACATTATTTATGTTTCGCTGACGTTACAAACACGGCGTACCTCTATAGTGCGTTCGGTATAATAAGTTTCCCGACGAAATAAGCTTTCAGTCCGCGTACCGCGGAACTTCATAGCCAATAATGCGCGGCTCTGCACGCGAGAATAAATTCAGTATAAATATATAATCAGTGATGATTGCTGGGTGCGCTAAGGGAATTCCACGCGTGTACCTACATACCCGCTTAGGTACCTTGCTATAATGCATTACTATGCACGGATACGTATTATAAGCCGTGTACGTTACAGTCGTGGTTACAATGCGAGGCAACAAAGTACAGAGGGCAGTGAGATTTATCGAAAGTGAAAGATCCGCCATCTTGTTACTTAATAACACATGATAGCGGGCAAGGTACTTCGACTTCGTGATTGTATGAAAATTTATGACACGTCGAACCAGCTTCTACTATGATTTTTGATAAAAGGACTTGGTCTGCGGAATTGACGATGTGTATAAAACAGACGCCACATTGGTGCATCGTAATTATGGATATTTTTATTTTATCGTTGAGTACGTTCGGTTCCTTCTTCAATTGGTTTAATTATTCAAATATGACGAGTTGAAGTATCCACAGGCAATGTTGGAAATTATCGATAAATTCTGATTGCATACTCGTCTGTGATTTACAGCATAATTAATTAGGTATGCTCGTAAAATATATTGAAATACTGTTCGACGAGCAATATCGCGAAATTCCGGACAAATATTATTAGATACGGATGAGTTGTTCGGTAAGTTTTTAAAAATGAACTCGAAAGTAGCAAAATACTCGTGATCTAAAGAGATGAGAAATTTTTACATAATTTAAATAACAGTAAGATTAGATATTACAGTCTTTAATAATTTAAGGTTAAATTATAAAAAATATGATCATTTACACAATATTGAATATTTAAGTATTATTTGAAAGAAAAAAACGAAAACCCAATTCGAATAATATTTTTATACTTATTTTTGTGTAGTACTACAATTGAAATGATACGTGTTCTAGGTATCAGAAATGTCAAGATAACTTTATTTCATAATATAAATTCCTTCGCTCCCATAACTTTTATCATACCTACGTAAACGTTACCTTAAATGATTCTTTTACGAACCACTCGACCGACAGGACTGCACAGACAGCAAAGCATTACGCACAAAATGTGGTCCTCACGTTTTTATCTTTTACTACGCTCGTATATCACGAACCGTGATTTGGGATTTAAGATAGCGTATATATACGCTATATATATACGTATCTATAGATACGTTTCCTAGACCGATGCCGTTAAATTTATATCAAACATCAATCAAGTCAATGCTTCTGAACGACCGATACACAGCGGAACTGTTATTAAAGATTCAAATTTTTCACGAAAAGAACAATCCACTGAAATTTTCTTTGAGAGCTATTATTAATCGAAGTATATCTCAAAGAGCAACTTTTATCATTTTCCTTTGTTCACGAGGTAATTCAATTTCATCGAACACGTAAGATTCCAACGTGAAGTATGTAATTACACTTATGGAGAGGGGGAATGTATTATTACCAGCAAGTTTAACGAGTCCAACTTAATTACAAAATCTCACGCGGCTACCATACTAACGATCACGAGTAGGTAACCATGACATTAAACTCGACAAACTGCAACCGCACACGGTAGCCATTTTTCAATGATACCTATATCGCCTATACCGCGATGACGAATAAAACGACGGATCTAATCTTTCATTTTGTGCGAGTGTAACGAGATCGAGTTAATTAGGTGTTCTCACGTGCCAGGCTCTGCCGTGCCGTGGAAACGTGCGAATGAATTTCAAAAGCATCAAATACTACCAGTAACGGACATATGCTAATGGTGCGTTCCAGACAAGCGTAGTGTCGAAAATTAATGAGCGGTTCACACGGCATTATTGTTATTAGAACACGTCAAAGAACCGATGTCGCACCTCAACCTTCCACGGTTCTATATATAACCATTGACATATTAAAGCTTTCCACCTCAAGGTTGAATTATAAATAGACATTGAATTGAATGAAATGATAAATATATTTTTTTAAATTCATATTGTAGATTATTGATATTTTAACGACTTTAATGACGTCACTGAAGAAACTATAGGTTTGGTGAAAATAATGGAATTGATTGACAAGATGACTTTTGAAAAAAAAAAAACAAATAAAGTTGAGTGGATTAAATTATTATTGTTTATAGTACTGGAAAAAGCTGCTTATGCAGATATTTTCAAAATACTCATAATAGATACGTCACGACAGTCGTAGTAGTTCATTAGGATTGTTAAAGTCAAAATGTGGTCTTATATTACTGTTGACACGGTCTATTTGATTAACGCTAATTTGTAAAATAATTACCAATGTTAAATAAAATTTAAAAAAAGTGTTTTCTCCACACAGATACTAACTATAAATATACCTTGACTAATTAACCGAAAAACGAAAGCCCAGAGTCTATTCATAGGTCGTACATTAACAGCGCATGTTTTTTCCCGTAATGGCGACGAGACTTAAATTCAGTCTCGAGAACGCTTGTTCCCTTGTTTATTTTAACCGTAACAACAATAAATGCATCATCAATAGGATCTTTCTGGGTGTTCACGGTACATTGTATATAACTTGTGTTCGAGTGAGGTTATCGTTTTGTGTCTATGTATAGATCGGATCCAGCTGGCGCCGATAAACTAGGACGAATTAACTCGCTTCCGCGAGATTATACGGCTTCTCGTGTTTTCCGTAGACGCCACTGTGCCCACGTAATCTTCCCATTGGAATCACAGCTAGGTCAGGAATATTTTGAGTTACAACGTAAATACAAAATTCAGTTACTCCATTCACTACTATCTGACAAAATTTCTAAAATGGAGATAAATTCACAAATTTCGATAACCTTAATTCAAGTGACAGCTGTCAAAATTGTAAAACACATCTAACGTTTGACAACACCTGTCACGATAGTTTTATTGGAAAATTGCAAAAAGTTTGTATATGCAAATTTATGTCGTTGCATTGGAATTCTTATTGACGTAACTAAAATTGTTGTTAATGGTTAAGGATAAATATTTGTCGTGTCGTAAGCTGGGATTATGAGGATGGTCAAAAGAGGTCAAGAGTTTCTCTGCAGATATTATAGCTGAATTGGACATTTTCCGACTACACAATTCTCGAAAGAAGTGCACAGCAGGCAGCTCTACCCTCGTTGAACAGGAAGAAACGTGATCGGAATTTATTGTTCGATCATTCGATTTGATAGCGTTATATAAATTCTCGTTACCACTGGTCGATTCGTAGCTGATGGTCTGCGTGGGTATTACATAGGACCGAATAGCGGTGGGACATTAAAATTTGAACGTGAATTTCCAACGAACTGAACTTTCCATACTCTACTGTAATTCGTCTCATTGTCAATGGATCATGAACAATTTCAATAAACAGATTGTCTCTGACAAGTGTCAACTCCAAACTTCAATCTCCTTCCTGTCTATTGACAGTCCCTTGTTTGAATTTGTCAGAAACATGAATTCCTCTCTTATACAAATCGGCGGAGTGAGCATCGATAACAATTTAGAATAATTCGCAATAATCAATTGAAAATTTTTCGAAAATTAGCCATTCCTCCTATTGATGAAATTCGTGCAATTAAATATGAATTTCTGGCATCCATTAATTATATATACTTTTCCACGTCCTTGTTGAAAATACAACTGTTGATAACACACGAACGTAAAAATTGTATTCGAAAATAAATTGTTCGCTGCTTTTTCGTAATTCTCTATGTTCTTTGGTAGGAAATGATTTTCGTGTTTTCGAAGTCAAACGACAAATAATATCGGTTGTATTTTTATATTTAGCATCGCTACTGAAAGAGGGTGAAAGAAAATGCTGCTGGCTCTCATTCTTTCAAACTGAAAGTAATTTAGAATCTTCATTCGTACTGTTGTCTCCGTAGGTTCTCGATGAATAACGAAAAAGTCGTCACGAGGCGTGGGACAATGAATGTGCATCGAGATGACAATCTGTTTTCGTCTCATCGCTTTTCTTGATTAAATACCTATTCGCCCCGTCTTCTCTCGTGTGGATTGAGCGACTATTTCCAGAAATAAAAGAAAGCGAAAAAGAAGAAAACGAAGTGAAACAAGAAGAATCAAAGAGATTCTCAGAGAAATATCGTAAACAAAAATCTTACGGAAATACCATATATTCACAGAAGTCATATCATCCATGCAATATATAAATTCCCTGGGAAATAAATTCGAAGAAATAAAAAAAGCGCGAAATACCAAAAACAGATAAAAATGAAACAAAAATATTGATACGACGTGCCTAAAGCTTCTATGGGAATGGAAAGACCGTTTTCAGTATAATACGTTACAAAGTCTGAAGGTACAGGAAAAATATGCCGAACAGCTGAAAATCTTCTGAGCAACGCCATTTGTTTTATTAATAAAACATTATTAGAAAGAAACACGCAACGAACCAGTGAAAAGTTGACTAGCAAATTTTCGCACAGTTTATTTACCCTGATACAAAGTCGCAATGAGTAATCGCGTGGACGTCGTAACGAGCAGTTTCAGCGATTTCTTTTACTCGACAATATACAAGCGTCGCCGATCGCTGATCGACGCAACGACCAGGCAAAGAAAATAAAAGGGTAGATTGAAAAAAAAATAGAAGCAAATAAAAACGATGACGGCAATATGCATAAATCATCCGATCAGCAGAGGGAAACGAAGAGACAGCGTGAGATTGGTGGTCGCATTAATTCACTAAGCTAATTGAACTGAATGCAGTTGAGCGGATAACGCTATGATAAATAATGCTTAAACCAGCAAGTCCTTGATTGTGCATTATGCGCTGATTGCAGTTAGGCTGATTGTAAACGCAGCTTAGAGCAAAGGAATGAAATTAAATTTGCAAATTTCACGAGTACAAAAAAAAACCGATATCTTTATGGAATAATTAAAGAAATACCAAGAATTATTATTATCACAGAACTCATGCTGCACCTGCATGCATGAGTTCTCTTACAATGCATTCTATACGCACCTTTTACTTTATAACCCTATATTTAAAATTATTCAGTAAAAAAAAAAGATGAGCGCTGCATTTTAAAAAGTTACTTCAATTGTAATCATCCATAATTTTACTTAGAATATTATTGTTATTATATTTATTAGATTATTTATACTGCATTAAAAAAAATCTTTATCAATCCAAATGATTAGACAGTGCAGTATACATAATACAATAGAATTACAGTGCCTGTCTTTGTCCTTTCATAGATTGATTATCAGTCCAGTCCAGACTCGTTTCGTTGCATCGAAATTATCGTATCCCTTTTACCCTCAAGGTGCAAATGCAATTCGCACGTACGTGTAACGCTTGACGGATACTTTCACACGGTATGAATTTACAGCATTCTCAGCTGCAGAGAAAGCCGATTTACTTAGTAAGAAGCTGCTAAAGCGCCGAGCCTCGAGTTTCACTACCTACCACACAACCGAAAAGACAATTAAGTTTCTGGTTAAATTAAACGTTTCATCGCGCGTCTGCGTTTCACCATGAACGGTATACATCGCCTGACGCCAAATGACATTTCGGTTATAATTTCACAGAGTTAGGTACTTCGTCAGACTTCACGCTGAGAATTATTAAATTTCATTTACGCAACGTCCTTTGTCTCGTTAACGACGAGTGCCGTTCGCGTAAAAGGAATTGTCAATCTCAGGATATTTTTCTTCGAGTTTAATTACTTATTATTACATATGGTAATAAGTACAACCGGCGGTACACCATTAGGTAACGGTTGTTTTAAGCTACCGTGTATTTCGTAAGCATCGATATGAGATATCCCTACTTTACAGCTTTGTGTTTTACGTTGTGCAATTGGGATACTGTTGCTTATAAATGTTTTTTTATATTTTTTTTCAGATGCGGTGGCTCACGTGCTGGACCTTATTTTCGTTAGTGGCACTGTCGACGTTGCCAGTAATAAAAGTCGAGGCATGTAGCTGCGCTCTAACTCATCCACAAACACATTTTTGCCACTCGGATTACGGTAACGACGTCATCTATTATATTTTCTTTTAATCGTATAATTCCGCACTATGCACTAATTACCTTGATTGGACGTAAGAAATTTGATTGTTTTATATCACGCATATGAATAAACAACAGCATGGAATATATTCATTAAGTATGAGAGATTGTTAATCGACAGGCTGATAATGATAAATCTGCTTAACGATTAGCAGTATGGTTATTAGCATTAGGGCTACCACCATTCACAGTTCCCCCATAGTGAAGGTAGTGAATAAATTTACTCGGTAAATGGCACCGCGGAATATAATAGATTCTTGTGCAAGTAGTTAAGACGAAAACCACCCTTCCATTCTTATGGGAAGAAAAATTACGTCGTGACGTCATTAAGCTTAAGCACTGCTTAATTTTTAATTTGAATCTTTTGAAACGCTTTAAGCGACAGACTGGATTTCTTTTTTAACGAGTATCCGCACTGCCATTATACTTATTGTGTTGTAGAAAAATTAATTAAACAATTATATAACGTAGAATCTTATGATTAATTGAAAGATTTCAATCAAGATCAATAAATCTAGTGACAGTTCCTTTACCGCGCGGGCAGATTGTTTCGTGTGAAATTATCCTCGTCTCTGACGTCACGATGGATGCACGCGTGATTATGCACTGTGTGCTAATCGACTACGGTTCACCTTTAATATCAAACTCTATTATCAGCTGGTTTCTGCAAAGTATAAACAAGCCCACCCGTGAGCCAAGGGAGCAAATCGATCCTGCAGAGTTTCCGGTCTAATTGAGTCTAGCTTTTGACGTATTCCAAGAACTCACCATGAATTACGTCAAAACCTGATTGGTCGTAACAACACTTTGCTCAAGGAACACTATAGAAAGCATAAACAACACTGCTAGCATTTCATGCAAAACGTTCCTAACAAATACGAGAAGTCATAAACGGTACACGTAATGATTAACACGATATCCATACATCCGATCAATTATCATTGATATTTATCATCGTACAGGAAGTAATGATTAACTGTAATAACACGTTGAATTCCCTAGTAAAAAAAATAACATTATTATTCAACCCCATTGACTCGTTTAACCCGGTAAAAATTGTCATTGCCATATCGGTTTCGCATAATCAAGAGTGACGCCGATAAGGACTATTGGTGTACAAAAAAATAATAGAATTATAAAAAAAAGATAATTCGTCAAATGGCAAAGCGAAAATAAATGGCCGACGATGAAATTCTTGAGCTGGTTGGGACTTGAGAGAGGCGAGTGCCGTTACTTTAGTTATGGGCTGTTTTATGTGAGTGCGCACGAATGGACATAACCCAGCCCTCGAGCACACGTGAAACACGGCATGACTCGTGTTCCCCCATGGTGCCAGAACACATAGCCGCCTATTATTTATGCCTTTATTAATTACCGAGAACCACCTTCGACTTCTTGCAGGAGGACCGCCGGAAGGCCCTCGTTCTCCTCCCTGTTGCTTTCTTCGTCTATATACCAGCGTCTTTCCTATTAATAAACGAGTTTTGTTCTCTTCCAATGACCATTGCGCACAAAGTTATCGCCGTGTGCCTAACTGTTCGGCGCTTATCGAGATATCATGAAAATTCCGAAGACATCTCATTGAAAATCTGTACGTGTAATTACACGCCATAAATCATCGTATACGAACACATTCGTTCTCGTGGGTTCGTGTAGCCGGGAACAGTGACGCAATGTATCTTCATTTTGAACGACTTCTCGCCTATGATAAGTATCGTCTATAATTCATCGATAATTCGACGATTAACATTTGTATATGTATATATACATGCCAGAATCATTTCTGAACGATTATATCGAAAACTTAATTCAAAATTCATAAACTGGTTATACTCTTATGGAAATGATGATTTTTCGATTTCTAATATCGTCGCAACGTATAAATACATAGAGATTGCGGATATTACTCTTTGATTTAAAAAACGTAACCTAACTTTTCCCATCGTATTCGATTCCGATTACCGACGATAGAACTACAAATGTAACTTTTGAGATCTTCACGAAGTAACTATGCCGTGTACACATGGGATCGTTCTATTACGTAAGTTGGGAGTATCGAGTATTTTCTAGGAAACATCAGTTAATGAAGTTTGCCGTGGAAGGACGCGAGAGAGGGATATATACGAGAGAGAGAGAGAGAGAGAGAGAGAAAGAGAAAGAGATGTTAGATGAGAGGAGTGCGAGGATTTAGAAGAGAGATTATCTCCTGTGACGCAACAGCCAAAGTTTCAAGGCTTAACAGACGCTTTGAAGTTTGATTGATTTTGGCGAAAGCTCGTCTATTTCGATCTGAGAGATGAAGAAAGACAGAGAATTACTACCTGGACTGTGTAATCCAATCCACTTCATACTATAAATTATTAACCCGGGAATGCTGTAGCGCGATTTTATTCCCCATTTAAAAAGCATTGACTCGGTGTGACGTGATCATCCCGCGCAAGTGGTGCTAGGTTAAGCACTTTCGAGCCACCATAAATGAATCCTGATACCCACTCACTTCCTTTGATAATCCCTTGTAGGTACCTTGCCGTCCATTACGCAACTTCCGGACACCTTGAAGCGCTATACTTAATGGACTCCTTGAAGTGAAAATACAGACATTAATTGATTATTAAGACGATACTTTCGAGTTTCATTAAGAAAAGAATAAACACTTGCTTTCATCGAGAGTCTAGAAAGTTTTTATATTGACCTTTGTCGTGAAGCAATTTTTTGCTTTTATTAAAAATATCTGAGAAAGTCAAACAAGCGTATCTTACTTTGGAGATTCAATATGAGGTCGTGCATGGATTTCACGATTATCACGTAAAACGTAATAGACCTATTCCCCAACCCACAAATAGAAACACTCGAAATGATTTCGCACGCGTCGAAAACATGTACGATAATGTTTATGCGCCATGCTCCATTAAGGATGCTTTTATTAAGTCAAGTGCTCGGATCTCGCCTACATTCGACGCCATCGTAAATAACGATAATCGACATTAATTATGATCTCGTTAGAAAAGATGCCAATAAACAAAAACACGGAGATTCATTCGCGTGGCTGACTTCGACGGAAATTATATCGTAAACGTTAAAACGGAAAGGGTTGTAGTATCGTCTCACATGCCATATATACACGATACATAATTATCCGCTGAAAAATATCACGACTGATATTAATAATGGCTTAATCGTGAATGTACTTTATTCTCTTATTGCAGTTGCCGTCGTGAGGGTAAGGAAGTTCTTTCCAATTAACGAGGATGAAGTTGCCTACAGGGTGAAAGTCAATCGAGTTTTCAAGGTTGGTATTAACTGTAATATACATATCATACAGATCAATAGATAAGAATGTAATAGAATTAATTTATTAGAAAAAAAAAATCATATGGACTCTACGAATAACCTAGAATAGAGCCTAAAATATAGCATTGTGCACGCGTCATTTTTTGTAGTAAAAAAATAATACGGGTACGACAAATCATAAACGAAGCACATTTATATGACATTTGTCATTTGGATTTTGCGACTGACCACGGAAAATTGATCAATCAGTGACTTTTCCCGTTCTGTAACTTTGTTGTCGGTAATCAATAACTCCCCTGGCACTCACGTCAGTCGCCATGATGTTCCTTTCGTAAGGAATGCCAAAGGTGAAAGTTGTCCTATCGCCCCATGATGGATACGGATGAATTAAATAAATGCGATGCACCCTTCTGCGAGATGGTAGAGTCGCCTAACCAGATTATAAGGACGGGTTTGAAAAGATGGAATGTATAATGCCAAAAAGTGACGACGATGACAATGGTGAAAAAAAATAATGCAATGTAAGATAAACGGCATTGTTTTGTTCGGACGAATGACAAGACGCTGTTTTGTCTTATGAATTCTTATGATGTTTATATACGAACGTGTATCATTAAGAGACTGATATATCGAATCGGTACTGCATGCTGCTATTACGGATTGTTCATCGCTATAATGGCGATTATGAACAATAGCTCATTATCATGCGAGTCACCTATGCTCGATAGTCTATCTCAACGGTTCAGGCGACACACTTACTAAAGTGGCCTTAATGTTCGATCGAATTGCATGATAAGAGAATATCCATTCCCAATGGATTGTATCTCGTGGGAGGCAATGGCACGTTATGTGGTTGATGTCATTTCGATCGGGATTGATCGTTAGAATTTTATTAGAGTCAACGAACCTGTACATCCGATGACGAGTACAATGTTTTTTGTCGAGGGGCCATCTTTTTGTGTTATTCAATTTTAAAGAGTCCCCTAGATTTCATAATCGATTTGTTCATGGAATATGCATACATTGTGATGATATTGTTAATTTATGAAACGTAGTCGCGTTTGTAAATAAGGTGTGACTGTCGTAGATATTTATATCGTACGAATTTTTGAACAATGAGATTAATTTAGCTGTGGTTTTCTGTACGGTGTAGGAGACTATGGAGTATTTCCTATTAAAATAAATTTACGTCAGGTAATTCTGAATCTGCAATAGAATTATGAAAGTTGGTAATTCATACAACGTTGCTCCTACGAAAGCTGCCGTGTAAGAGACAGTTTGCAACTCGATAGCAAATTTCTAATATGTCTAGCAAGTGTTATCTTGTTTTTCGCAAATATTTCGCGAATCCATATAGTAATATCTGAAACTTTCGTCGAATTTTCCAAGCATTCATTTAATCGATCGAAATCCTATTATACAATATATCCTTGTCAAATATATGTTCTTAATGTTTCTTATCGTATATAATTTCAGACTAATCCAAAAGCCGATCTGGCCATGAAGCAAAACATTTTGTGGACATCATCGATGAGCAGTATGTGCGGCGTAAATCTCAAATTAGGAGAGACGTACGTAATCAGCGCGAGGATTATTTCTGGAAAGCCCAGTCTATCGATCTGTGGACTCGCGACGCGCTGGTCCGAAGTGACGCCACGACAACGCAAAGGATTCCGCCAATTTTATCATCGCGGTTGCGTTTGTGAGGCAAGTATATTTTGAGAAAGCAAACATTTTTAAATGCTTTTTCATTATATCATTTTTAAGCACGAACGCATAAAACATGTGAGAGTGTCCTATTAATTTGTATATCGAATCACTGTGTCCATAGTAGTCATTGGAAACTTTAAACTTTTGAACTTTTCAAAAAAAAAGTTTTGCCACAGGCATGTTATATATCATACGCGTTATCAATGCATCGCCGTGGATTGATTATCATAGATTTTCAGGTAATTACTATCATTTCCAATTTACAGTGCTTACAGTGCTTGTGGCAATGCACTTTTTCTAGCACGATATAAACATTTTCTTCTTTCACGTCCGCCCATTACTTTCCTACCAAAGTTATCCCCGCTAAGAAACCCTTGCATTCGGACGGATTAGATGTTTGCAATTTTCGCGCAATTTTCTACGAACGTAGTGCAATTCGCGAGAATCGAGATAGAAGGATAGGGAAAGGAAGATAAAATGAAAAAGCGATGAACGAGGAAAACGAAGAAAAAATAAAAAACAGTACCGTGTACTCGGTTTGTACCCAATATTGCCTCCGTATCCATTTAGGCGAATCCAATAGTGAAAAATTCGCTAGGTTAGTTTACTCGCTTGAGGAAATAGCACAGGATTGCAGCAAATAAGAAAATGGAGTAGATAAGGGAAAATTGAAAAGAAACTACAGAAAGTTCAAGACCTTCTTTACGTAATTACTGTTGCAGCGTCGTGTCGCCAGACACGTTGGACAACGTAAATATCGTAACGGGAAGAGGCTGTCAGTGTAGCGCATAACCATAATTGAATTCGCGAACAGTAAATAGAAAATTTAATAACGTCAAGCGAAAAAAAGGTAGCAGCCTGTTGGAAAACGAAGAATACCAAGCGAGCCGAGTCACGCGGTTTGCGGCAGCGGTTTTCTAGTTTCCTATCCAACCAGAAGCTGACGCTAATGCGAGTACACGGGATAAATGATAAAAATTCTCGCAAACGTTCTCCCTCTCTGTTAATTCTACAAATTGCATTAAGGGAACCACAGTTGAAGGCACTTTAAATCGTGGCAAGGAGCTGCACTATGTATAAAGTGCACTTGAATATTTCAAAAATTTTTCGAACCCTTCAGGTCGCAAAAAAAACCCGCAAAATATACACATTTACGTAAACCGCGAAAAATAAAAATTCCAAGAACTTATCCATTGGTAATAATTTTTTAATCCACTCAAATTACTACAACCTACTCGTGTGCTGTGCACAGGGTAGCAGTATACCTATAAATAAATCGCATAATGGTTTCCGATATTCCATATCTTTCTCTACGCAGATTCTCTACACTCAATGGTGGCGCAAGGGTGCAGTATTCGAATCCGCTGCAGGAAAGCGATGTCTATGGGAAAGTGCACCTGGTCCCCAGGATTGCCAAGAAAAGTATGGTATATGCATGCTAAGTCCCGGAGGATGTTCCTGGGTGCCTTCCGTGCCATATAAGAACTGCATTAAGCAGCATCAACGCCAACGTGAACAGCAACGCGCGAGAGAGCCCTGATTCTCGAATTTCATCCACGTCGTCCTCACGAATTCTCTCTTCAGGAAGATCATACTTGCATCTACTTATTCTTCTGTCTCTAGCATTGTACGCTACTTGCATTTTTACGTGCATATACGCCAGACGCATCCATGTGTAATATGCATAGACGCGCAGTAGTTGCATCACTGGCTGCTTGTACGATACCGATTGAAAATTACGTGTCGTGTCAACTCATTCGGCTCAACAAGACAAATTGTTTATTCAGAAAGTAACGAAATACGCGTGGAAAAACTGTCATCGAATATGACAGCGTACAGATCGTTGATTTATCCCTGGATTTGTTTTCAATCAAACTGAGAATCTCTCGCGATTTAAAATAGAATGCACGAATTTTTCAATCGGAATCTGTGTCGCGTCTACCTTTTATTATTTCAAAAGCAAAAAATAAATAGGACTCCATAACGAAGGACGTCACACGTTAATTTTTCTGGTTTAAATTATCAATTTTCAGGACACTTCCTGCTGAATTCATCATCGTAGCAAAATTCCTTTATGAATACTCAAGACAATATTTTATTTGTCAACACGTGACTCAAATTAATTAAAATTCACGTCTAGTAACAGAATATTCACCAGTTTGCTTTTATACGTAAGAAGTTTCCTGTACTGAGCAAAAAAATGAGGACTGGTTTTCTATTTAATCGTAGAATTTCATTCAGAAGGAATTCTTCAGTGGAGACGTCCTCTCATAAAAGATTATAATTGTCTTCTTCTTTTCGCGTTGTACATATTTAAGGTTAATGTATGATATGTATTCTTAAATTATTCTTTTCTATAACAAGTAGATTCTTAACCAGTTTCACAAACGTCAAATAACACATCAATGCGACATATAGTACAAACAGTTTAAATCAGTGTGCTATCATCAATGGCCGTATATCAATTGTTTAACTTCCAAATACTGTTATATGACGTTTCTGATACTGTTAATTAGTGCACTTTCGTGTATAACCTCAAAGTATTGAATTGTCGTAGTAAACTAGTTGACGTTATACATATTAATTATACGCGTAGACGTATATATATATATATAGATGTCTCTTAGCACAAACTATCTCGCAATTGGGACTATGTTGTTACCCACGATTCGAGCGCGTAGAGCGTGATCGTAAACGTTGGACAAAATTGAGTACAAAATACTAATGTATTTAATTGGAAATTAATTTTTTTTTTCATACTAACGTATTTAAGTGTAAAGAATAATATTCCGTGAAAATATAAATGCCCTGGGCCCTGGAAAATATCTTGTCCATTTTTCTAACCCACCGATTCGGTTATTATTTTGTAAGTGCGAATTAAAGTTTTTGTTTAATTTTGTATTTACGATTTATTCAATTTTTACGAATCTTGCGTTACATACGATTGATATATATGGTAGACGTTCGTGTAATCTGATGTCTGATGAAAAAAAAACGATCGATAACGACTTGTGCACAAAATTACACGGAATTTATTGTATGAAGTTGGTTCGGCAAAATTAGAATTAAGGTGTATTAGGTCTTGTATGTATAGCTGCTTTATTTGTAATGAATGTATAAGAATATTTATAACGTGTCATAAATATATAAATTTATAAATATTTTCTATTCCTACCTATCATAAAGACTAATTCGAGAAAGTCCTTTTGTATTAATGTTTGTTACGTTATTATTTTGTTACTACTTTAGAACGTTACTTTTCATAAGGTTGCATAAAACAAAATTTTCAATGGGTCATTTAAATTTTTTCTATGCGTAATTCTATTTAACAACCATCCGTATAATAGAACAATAGGTTGACTTTTTGTATAAATAATTCTTGAAATTTTCACGGTAAAATACAATTGTATTTCATTGTAATAGATCACTCCTATGTTGTACTACATTTGGCGCAAAACAAGTACCGACCGTTAGTATAATAAATTTCTATTTCTTTCCTGGGATTTCGTCACGAACCCTCAAGTTTACATCGAGAAAACTTTCTTGCGAAGAGATGCAACACAGTTCCGCAAGTTTTATCGTAAATGACAAAAGTAGCATAAATCTAAAAACACGATAATTCAACTCGGCTACAATGCCGAACTTATTGTTCTTCCATAAACAACGTTATAAATCAACGAGAAGTGCCTGTAAATAGTTTCGCAAACTCTCTACGACATTCGACAAAGCGCGTGGATGTGCAATGTTTAAAAAATTGAATCAATGACTCACCATTTCACGATGATTCGGGTAGTAAGTCTGATCGATCAGTGGAAAATTTTCTTTGCCAAGACGACGCTGCAGGCCCAAAAGATGTGCGAAGACCCAAGGTTTGTCCTGTGAAAAGATAAATTTCAATTCTGTATTTTTTTCAAATTTCCTTTCTTGTTTCCTGAGCAAATTTTCCACCAACTGAACACACGTATACTAAAAAGAAAAAAACTATTTGTACTGACCTGAAAGTTGTAAATGGCCGTCAGGTTGTTGACACTGGGAACGCCGCCATACATCAGACCAAGAAGAAGATTCTTGTAGTCTTCGCCAGCATCACGTAAATTTTGACGTACCAGGACAAAATCCGGTTTGAACGATCTGTCAACAGACACAAAACACAAAAAATAATAAGTTATGGTAACAATTTCAAAATATCGAAGGATGTCGAAAACGTAATCAATTTAGGGTTACTGATGATTGACTTTAGCGTTAATTAGTCGACGGTGAAATAACAGGTAATAGAAGAGCTCGCTACGATCTTTTACGAGCTTACAAACGTAACTAAGAGGGTTCTAGGTTAGGTTAGGTTGGCGCGCTACCCACCACACAGTCATTACTTCCCGTAATAACGTTACGACGTGTGTAAACATCAAGACCGTAAAGTTCGCGTCGCAACGAAACTTTTACGAAGTGCAAGAGTTAATTATCGCGTAGGTGTCACACTGGGATTATGATACGCTCACCCAGGAGTCACTTAGTCGTCTGTCTCTCGCAGAATTTTAACAACTCTGAATTATTTATACCCTTCAATTTTGTCACGGTTTCATAGACGTCGCGACGTCCTGGGGACGCACCTCCGCACGAGCAAATCTTTTATCCATATCATGGCATCGACCTCCGAGTTCCCGACGCCACCTCGCTAAGGACGTATTTCAATAATCGTTCATTGTTCTCAGTATGAACGAAGCCTTAGATATGCTTGAGTACGAAGACTTCATGGGCAACTATTTCTTTCCGAGAGTTTCATTTTACACGTATACAGTCGCGATTTAAGAAAGACTAGTTTGATTTTAAATTTTGGATAAATGACTTACCGGATGACCTTGGTCCCGTTACGAAAAACGGCCATGGAAACAATGGCGCCAGCTTCGCTGGCTGTGAGTGACAATTCCCGGAATTCAGCTTGCTCCACACGAATTTCATAATCGTTGTGCAGTCGACGTCCCCGGAAGTATTTACTCCAGTCGGTGTTCTGATCGTCAATCACCAGCAGGGTGAAACAACGATCCTTGTTGAAAGAAGGTCCACGAGTGGCACCCGACACCGCTGCTCCCAAGATGGACGCACCCTGCATACAAAAATGAAATTCTATGGTTAAAGTATATCGTTGAGGAAATATGAGTAGTTAATATAAAAATTTCTGATATGTTGAAAACTAATTATACTTGTTTACTTGATGTAACTAATACGATATAACGTGAGCGTATATTCAATATTAAACTTTAAGTAAGGACTTTCGTAAGTATGGACTTTCGATGAGTCTGTAACGAAGTTTCATTATAACTTGGCAACGCTGCCCAACTAATATAGCGTTATATCTATCAATATTATAATTAATAACTGATTATAATCATAGAACTAAGAGTAGCTGATATTGAATATTTTGAAAGCTTACAGGTAGTTCAGTATAAAGTCAGAATGTACAATATTAGGTAAAAGGTAAAAAACGCATATACCATGTAATATTGATATATTCGACTGTACACTACCTATGCTTACATTCGATAATTACAAATATTCGCACAATTAATACGGTATTAGGACGTCACATTTTTCTCTCTATTCTATACTAATTTTCGTGTAATAAAATCCATAAAAGTTATAACACTACTCAAAACCATAATTGATCCCTTCATGTATTTTATTCCCTCCGAGGCTTTAATTCGAATACTAGGTTACACCACACTGACCTAAATGATGACCTTGACAGCCGTTAAAGTCTAGCAAGCATCTAACGTATAAACAGACAGGTAGACGAAAAGGTACGACCCTTCTCAAACACGAATCTCATAAAACGGTAATAAAAGTTCATCTTCTGTAGACGGAAGTAGCGACACACTGCCAGCAGCAAGATCGTGCTTACATTTTTTATGATGCTCACGCAAAGGGAGGAAAGTGCTTTTATTTATATCATTCAAATGAGACCACGGCCACCTGTCTCGTCGCCGTGCAAGACTATTGGGGTTGATACCACCCTTGTGAATTTCGCACTGAATACTTTTCACGAAATTCGATGATCGCCCATTCCGAATGTATCATCATAGTTCAGCTTCAGGCAATTTGAACTCTTTGCCTGGTGTGGGTAGATATTACGTGGATAAAGGGAAACTACCCTTAGGCATTTACAGCGCGTGTACACACACTACCAGAAGGGAAGATATTTTGACGAGGGTTGATATCGGTCAGAGGGTTGATTCATTCGAATTCTCACGTTCCAGAGTATTCTTGCGATTTGATCATCTAACTCGGCGAGAATACGAAATCCGAAAGGTTCACACTGAGCCTAAATGCTCACGAGAAGAGTTAAGAAAAGATGAAAACGTTCTGTGTAGAGTGGTTCCTTTTTTTATCTTCTTCTCTTTTTCGATAAGGAACGTTGTCACACCCGGAGTAGACTTTTTTCTGGGATTATGTTTCATTTTGTTGCTTTGCTCGTCCAACAATACCTAGAAAATCTCTATCTTTGTCTCTCGGACGTTTCCAAGAAAAAGAAAAAGAAAATACTCATTTCTGGCTAAGCTAAGCTTTTAGAGGTGTTTCATTCTCTTTCTTTCTTTTCTATGCTCTTCTTGTTTCATCCCGAGAAGATAACTGCGCATTTTCCGCAGGGAGATAATTAATTTACCGGCTTGACGATGAACAATTATATTTACAGAATTATTAAAACGCCCTCACGTACAACAGCTTGAATGTATTTAATTAAACAAAAGTAATTACATCGCGGAAATATTCGCAGAAACCAAACTTTTTGCAAAAAACGAGTCTCATTACGTATTAGTCTATAGGTATAATAGGGGTTGAAAAATGTAACGTGCTCGAGGTTCCAAGTTGCATCATTCGTTACTACGTTTGTCGTTTATGCCCAGGGGTAGTTCGGACGAGAGATGGGATATTCCCTAAACCTGTTAATTTTACGGTAGATTAACCACGAACTCCATGATTCTAATTTACTCATGTTTGTCATGAGGTCTGCTCGTGCATAACGCTTTGCATATTCTAATACTCAACGGAGCATGCTTAGGCATGGACCAGGGCACAATATAGGCCAATGACTCTATTGAACTGAATATAACAGAGTAAGTAAATACCAAATGATATAATCATCTTTGAATTTGAAGCATCTCATACTTTGAAAATTTTCTCTTGAAAAAATAAGACTCCAACGTAAAATTCGTATAAAACGAAATATATCTGTTGTAAGTGCAAAATGCAGATATTCAATTTAGAAACGTTAACCAAGCAAGACTCATACATTAATTTCTAGAAATCATACAAACAATTAATATTTTATAACGAAACATGGATGTGCTGCCTTAATTCTAGCGTAATCTATAGAATTACAAAAACAAGAATACAACACCTAATTGCACAGAACGATATTTTCCAGCGCAAAACGCGGCTAATTTGTTCCTCGCGTGTGCAGAAAAATACTGTTCCATTCAAATATATTCTCGCAGCAATTAGATACTCAAAATATATAATACTTTCAAGTGTAAATGTAGTATCCCGTTATTAGACGTTCGATATATTATTTTTCACGAATACAAAATTCTGCAAAGTCACAAACTTACTAAGCATACCTATATAGGCATGTACTAACCGCAATGCATTGTGAATGAATAATGAAAATGTTGAAGTACAGCCAATGGTCGTAGGACTATGAAATAACGTGCCTGGCGTTAAATAAGAAACGTAACTGACAGGAGGCTACGTAAACGATGCACGTTGCTTGACAAGTTTTTGTCTCGTCGAGCTCGCAGGATTTTCGCTAACAAATTGAAATGTTTGCGGTCGCGCAAAAAAATCGCCCGCGGCTACCGGTAACGGACACATGCAAATTGGCAAGCTGCCTCGTCTACGTGGTTATTTGCATAAAAGTCCAATTAGTTGATGTAGTTTTCAACGTGCATTTTCACGAGGCAGCGAGAAGCACT
Organism: Pachycephus smyrnensis; assembly: GCA_030142225.1. Classification (NCBI taxonomy): domain Eukaryota; kingdom Metazoa; phylum Arthropoda; class Insecta; order Hymenoptera; family Cephidae; genus Pachycephus; species Pachycephus smyrnensis. The sequence continues at coordinate 228,529 of JARQST010000304.1, read as the reverse complement.
GCAAGCCACCCGGTGTCACGATACGATAGCCCAAGCAACGACGTAACTAGAATGTAATTAGGCTTATGAGCAGAGATTGTGCCACGTGTGTTTTGCTTTCAATTAAAAAGCTATTATAATTATATACCAGATATGCGGCTGCTTAACGGCAATTACGGGTTTGGTGTTGTGTATAATAACTTTGTATAAAATGCATTTCTGCTATGACGCAATAGTGAATTTCTCGTCGACAGGAAATTAACGTTATGTCGTTTCAATTATTTTTATCGTGAGATTGATTTCATCGTGAAATCCAGATCGCTTCAATTTGGTCGCGAATAGATTGCAGGACGCGTAATCCAGTCTGCAATTAACAATTGTGCTTCGGGCTGTTTTACGCTTGTATTAATGATAGATGACACGGAAATTGGTGAATCGGATTGCCATATTCGTTCGAGCTTGTAAATTCCATACTGCGGTAAGAGGAAATGAATTTTCCAATATACGTTTTAGTAAAATATTGTTTAGAAACGCGCAACTGTATAAATTGTGAAGGAAAAAAGAACCGCAAATATTTAGGGTTGGTTTCATTCGATGTTCAGTTTCAACTATTCCGTTGATACGGATGGATTGCTTTGAAATAGCGAATAAAGTTGATACAAAAATATACTGTAGATTCTCATAGAATATTGTATAATATAATTACCCGGGATACATTTAAAAATCCAATAACAAAAACCGCTGAAAACATTTCTATGTATAAACGAAAACCAGCCAGTAGAAAAATTACCTCTACTTATATTTGGCGTCTACAGTTAATATATTTCAATTAAATATAGAATAGTTCTCTTTTTATTTTTCTTATTAAAATATAATAAATGTTTCCTTCATTTCAATTCTGGCGTAATAGAAGAAATGCAAATTTATTTTAAATTATGTTTAGTTTTCCCGAATCCGTTGTACGCGACAGTTTTCATTTGTTTTTCATCACCTTTAACCCTATGTTCGAAAATTTTCTTAGCCCTGCATCACAAGCGCTTCGTATCAGCATTTTACGTCTTGCACTTTTCACTGAGCAAGAAGCACGAGGGGTCTGAGATGTAACCACTAGATATTGTAGGTGGTAGGTTATAGGTATAGTGAAAGGTGAGCGGCGCATAGTAAAACTAAACGTAGATATATTTGAAGAAGGCTTGAGGTATTGATCGCTATCGGGAAAGGTTCAGTGTGCCTCTTGATATGCAATGGATTCTATCGCTGAAAGGCGACTCGGGATGTTGAAAGGAAACAGTAGGTACGGAAGGTGAATAGCTAGACGGCAGGTCAAAGGTAGTTGCACAGTTCTGTATTAACAGTGAGAAGTAATCACTGGAAAACAAGTGTTAAAAAAAAAACAATTATACAGATTGTATATTAAGGATATTTGTTTGTCCAAGTATCCCAGATCCACATGCAACTATATTTATTATTTTTAATAATTATATCTGTCATTTATAACAAGTTACGTGAGACTTGACGAAAATATTTAAGCGACAATCTTTGTTTAGGGGTTTAAAAGTTTTGAACGATAACTCATGTAATGAAACTTGTCAGAACCTTTCGCGCGGGTACTTGAATATCTCGTTAAGAAAGCGTGGATAATTCCGGAAGTGCGTCACACGAAAAAGCTCTTTTGGAATCAAGAAATTCTGCTACGGCAGACGGTAAATGTTGAAAGTCACAAGCAGGCACTGAACATCTATAAAAGTAATGAATCACCCTTCTGCGCCCTTAAAAGGGTGCTTCTTGAATAATAGAGACTTTTCGAAATCTCTTTATTTCCGGCCAGGAATCGGTTGCACATCGACTGAGAAGGTATTAGCTGCTGTCAGCTTCAGAATAAATTAATCATTCTGTTCCCCTAGCTCGAACCCTGAATGGAGCCGTTTAGTGTAAGAGCCATATTTGATGAAATGAAGGTACACATTTATTTTATCAAGCACCTAAGGAAAAAAATAAAATCTAATATATACTATAGTATACTACAGAATTTAATATATGTATACTTGAATCAATAAAACAATTATGTTCTATATAATAATGTTCTATATAAGTCACGGAATTACTAATTATTTTTCCATTCTAACGATATTTTGGTAACCTTTGATTATCTGCTTTGTTTGACCTGTTTTATTTCGTGATTGGCATTTTCACTCGATTATTCCTGCTGTCAACTATTGGCAACTCATAGTCAAATGTCAAGTTACACTGCAGCATTTCATATAGGGGAAGATGTGGTAAGAAGGACCTAGTGGGGCAGGATGGGCTATCCATAAAATTAGTTCAAGGTACTATGGGTAGTCCATCTTAGACAACCTTAGGCCCGTCTTAGACAACTTTCTCCTATATTAATATTATAATAAAATAAGTCCTTAACTTATAAAGTAATAACGGAGCATTTATATTACTCGATGCATTTCATATACTATTCCGAACGATTAAGAATTGGAAATAAAACGTTACTCAAATATATTTCCGTTAAGGGTGATTAATACTAACTGCTTATCTTCGTAGTGTTCTTTCTAAATAATAAAGGACATCACTGCGGGAATTTTCCCATAGTAGCCAGACGTCCGCTTTACGATCAAACTACTAGGTAATTAAAAAGGTCTTAAGCAGTATAAGTGGTAAAAGTAATATTATGCCGTGACACAGTTATTGCCATGTCAGCCATGCTTCATGATAAGCAAATCCACTTAAAAAGTCTTTCCCTTTATCTCAGACTATATATGCTTCTAATTATCCATTCAAGATAGTTCAGCCACCCTCTGAGCAAACTTCACGCACAAAATTCACACCTAAAAATGAAAAAAGTCCAAAACGGTTGAGATCTTTTTACAGCATTTCATTATAAAAAGTTCAAGCAAATGAACTACCACAAGTAAATTCGTAAAGTCACATAATTTCATATTAACGTAAGAAAATTGGCCGTTCCCCTCATAAATCTACGAAAATATATAAAAAGGCAGGACACGAGCAAAAATCACGACAGAGCTGCACAAATGTAAAAAAATTTTGAATCAAAATAAAAACAAAGAATTTAATAAACAATTATCACTTGCCTGATCACGAGCGGCACCAGTCAGACTCTGCACCCTCTGGAGCAAGCTTTCACGTGTTTTAGCTGGCGATGATGGAGCACTCGTTGTTCTTGAACTGGGTCTTAGGTTCAGGCTTAGGTCACCTCCAGCTGGTTGTTGAGTGCCGGGAGGAGGTGCGCCTGGCACAGGTGGTTGATTAGGCGGTGGTGCAGGTGCAGGTTGGGACTGAAGTGGTCGATCTGGAATTCCTTGATACGGTTGGGACGAGTCCTGACGGCCCAGGGTGGCCATCCCAGGTTCAGAGATCGGTTCATCATCAAGTTCGGAGCTTAAGTCGCCCGACGAGAACCTAGAAGACAAACTACAATGGCCGCCCTGATAAAGACAATCTCCTGGACTCTTTTCGTCCATTTAGTGCACATTGAGCAGCCATTACGTGTGTTCCATAAAATGGACAAACTCGATGACTGATGAGAAATTCTGATGACCATAAGGATGACCTTTATGATTCCTCATTATAGCACCATGCACCTGCTTCTGTGCAAATCTGAACGTTCACATCCGAAGACCATGCATACTGGAACATTTAGTGCTGAATTAATAAAAAAAAATACTTAATACAATTTTAATTGACTGCAATCCCACCAAGTACTGTATTTTCAATTATTCAATTATGCATGTAAATCCTGCTTTATTCTCACGAAGAAACGGTTTTTTCCCAAACGATCGGAAATTCATTTAGAATATTTTCCCAATAAAAAAAAATACCATAATGGGGTTACGCCGTAAAAACGGTATCAGAGTTATTAGAATTTCAAGTATCCCAGCAAGTACAAGTGGTACAGAAGTTACCAGTGCTGACAGTACAGTTTCAATGAATGAGCTGCAACTTGTTGGGACTCGCGAACACGCTACTAGCGTGCACGACGAAGTTTAGTCAGGAACGAGTCGTAACTCGTATTGTTACCCATTGCATAGGGATATGTGCAGCAGGTAGCGTGTGTGTATATATATATATATATATACCTATATACACCTATGCATGTCGTCACGCTGTATACACTAGACTGAAGTTCACAGAGTGAGTGCAGCGGGTGATATGTGTTGAATTAACGTTGCGGGTTACGTCGTACGCTGGATAGCAATGGCTTACGAAGTTCGCGGTCGGCGAGTTTCGTTAGGCGTTAATTTCATTGCCGTCAGTTTGCGTTATTTACCGAGATTTACGGGTCGAAATAACGTTGAATATGTAACCGCCACGCGTGATAAATAACAAGTATGTCGCCGTGAATTCCAAGCACGGGCGTTGTCAGATATATTGGATAAATCATCGACCGTTCGAAAGGGCCATTTTTCGCGGGGGCATTCATCGAAACGTGTAAAAAAATAATAAAAATTAAAGGAACGTAGTAACTTTCAATTTTAATAATAATTGACGTGGTAAAAATAGAAAGCGCGAAAGCGTGGTTATAAATTACGTATGCGCATGCTCAGTCCCACCTTTTGCTCCTCCTCCCTTTCAATTTTGCGACTCATGAAATATAAATGATGGATTTCAATAACGACGAAGAAACGCTTCTGCCGTGGAATTAATTTGCAATATCCGCGATTCGTTGCCTCGATCGATGGGGGATGGTGAAAGAAAGATCGGAAAATTGATTTGCGAAATATCGCATTTATTTGCGTCTTCGTATATGAGTTCCATTGAACATTTTCAATTCGCGGAATTTAATTTTCTTCTCGCTGAATTAACGAGGACGCTTGAAATTAATGCGTCAAAGGGATGCACCGTCTGTTGATAATTGCTTTTGCAACTGCAATTGCATTTAATTTGTCTGCACAGCTATTATATACGTATACGTACGATATTCTAGATTCTTTATCACTGGCCAGTGTATTGCAAATAACTCTATCATTAACATAGATACCAATTGTGCATAACGAACATATCAGAGGATGTGTACTGCATACAACAATAACATATATTATTGAAATATATGAAAATTAGCAACAATGATATATGGAAAATAAGCAATGAATAAAAAAACACGAATGTGATTTACACAATTAAAATATGAATACTCTGTTAAAAACATCTGAAAACATTGAAAGAAAAAAAAACAAGTACAAACATGTCATAAACAAGAAAACAAAGAAAAAGAAGTTTTACGTCGAAACCCGAAAAAATTATTACAAAAAATATCTTAACTTTGTCAACACCTCCATCCACCTTCACCGAACTCACAGCGATATCGTGAATCCATTCGGAAATTCATGAAAGACAAAGAGCGGACAAAGGAGATGAGAAAGTGAAGACAAAGGAGTGGCTCTCCAAGAGAAAGCACATCAGTGAGCCATACAAGAAATGATACTAGTGCACTAAAGGCGTTTCTGGCTACGAGGGCGTAAAGGTTGCACGATACAACTAGTACTAGTAGTAGTACCAGTAGTCAAGAAGAAGAGCCAGTAAAAAAAAAGAATCGATTAAAATAAAACTAAAATCAGATACGGAAAAGCATGAACACCAAGTAATACTCACCTTCGTTTCAAGTAGTTGACATTGGAAGTGAAAGATTGCCGGAAGCTGGAGAATGAAATGTTGCCGGGTGATGGAGCAGTGCCGCAATACTTGGCGCAGCCGCCGCGTCCGGTAATCTTGCCGGTTCTTCTCGCTTGATCTCTTTAAATTAATATCTCTGAAGTCCTCCTCGAGGATAAGTTAACTGCTCATACGTTTGTCTTAACTGGTTATGCAACACCTGACACCTGCGCTACTTTCTTCAAACTTGAGAAAGGCTTTAGTTTACGCACGACAAGTTTGCCTCTTCACTATTCCTGTACGTAGGTCGAAGGTAGGTAGATAGATGGTTGGTAGGGATAGGTTGATAGGGAGGTAGTTGAGTAATTGGGTTGGTACGTCTGGTCGCGTTTGCGTCTCGAAGTCCTTACTGGCACGTTATAGTCCTTGGTAATGTTGAAAATTCGTAATAAGCTTGAACGTAAAGTAACTCGAAATGAAAGGGTGAACTAAGAGAGGTGAGGAAGGAGAAAATAAACAATCCAAGTTGAAATCTGAAACAGACAATTAACGTGATACTTGAGCGATTAATGAGATACTTTGATAATTTAAGTTGAAAAACTTTGTTATTATTATTCTTTTGTACTTTGCCGCGGAGAACTTACTTTAACCTGGGATTTTTTAAATGTCAAAAAGTCAATTAGGTAATAGACGAGTACGATAAATATCTTCCTTGAAGTACGATAAGTTTTCGCAAAGTCGTATTAAACTTTCCTTCTGTGATGTTGCTACAGTCTTATAGAACGTTGCTAACCAAGCGTGCAGCTTGTACATGATAACCGTAGGGAAAGTTCTGATAAACTCGAGTACCAACTTATTCGCGATGATATTGAATAGATTCTGGATAAGCAAAGGAAGCATCGGTTATTGTTGATCCGACGACATAGTTAACGACAAGTTATGATTATAATTTAATATTGAAGGAGACGCATTAAGAGTTCTTTGAATCACCAGACTGAGATTTATCCTTGCGAAATTTTCTAAGTAGAAGAGCGAAGCGAGATATCCGCATGGCTATTCAAAACTTTGCGATGTTCACTGAATATAACTGAATGTTTCCAAGAAGCTGTGAAGGCGCGATGCTTTTTGTCGACGTCGCGTCCCTTCATAAATAGTCTCTTACTGGAATTCACTAAAAGACCCTTTAGACGAACTTCTGTAATAAGTGCGATTCAAAGTTCGCGCCAACGATTATACACGAAATTGCGATTAAGCGGGTCTTTGTGAACCGAAATGAATTGCAAAAAAATTGGAAGAAAATATACGAGATATAAATTAATAAATACGGTGCTTGTTGCAAATTTGTGAAAAATACGCTTCATGATGCAGTAACGCGAATTTACTCAGGCGTTAATATACAGTCGACCCCCTTTATAAGTCCAGCTATGGGGTTGTAGGGGAATACAGTTCCAAGAATCTTAATGCTCGCACTTCTACGTGCATCTCCGGCTTGCTCGATGCGTAAGCTGTATATATCGAAAAATGTGTCTGTAGTCACATAAAGAGAGTCTGAACAAATTTCCCCTGTTGGCTGTTGGCGGGAGCACGCTCGAATAGCTATGAACCGAGATGACCTCTTAAAGCGTGGCATCATAGAGAGAGTCGACTGCAACTCGAAAATATGTTAACGAATATATGCAATGCAGTAAAATTTGTCTGCAAATTTTTTGCGAATCTCATCCTCGTATAATATTAATACCTTATCTGCTTTATGCGTATGTAAATTTCAGGGAAGTCTACCTCGATGCGTCATCATACCCCCTCACCCTACGTTCTCTCGCGAAACGCGTTCGTTCATTTATGCACGTATGCAAGTATAGACTGAAAAAATTGCAACTGATCAAAATGACTCCAAGCATGAATCACATAGGAACGTTAAACTTTTGAATAATTCATTACGTATTACAATTGCCGCTGTTTAACTAAAAAAAATTGCGATCCAAATAAGGATCAATTGTGTGGTATTTATATTGTGAAACATTAATCCAGCTACGAATCGCATTATTTCAGCATATCGTTAACTTCAATGCACGACATCAGCAAGTCATCCGTGGTCATGATGATCTTCCTTCAGCTTTCTCTTTTCCTTCGAATCCTCCAAAAAAGCGGAAGCAATTCGTAAGATCCCCAGCGTAATATCTTATTCTCTCACCCTAGGTAAACCCAATTTACTATAAGTAGATTAGCTTCGTTCTTATCGAGTTTGAGAAAGAATGATGTCGTAAACGTAATTATATAGCAAAACTTAAAGCTCCTGGGTACTTACTTTCGTGAATAAATTAGACAGTCCATAGGATTCTGTCCGTCGCGTCCATCTTAATTATTCGCGAATAAATTGATTAGGTATCCCAATTATCGTCTATGTAGTTAACGAAGATAAAAAAAAAGTAAAATTCCACCAACAACAATGCTTCCCAAAAATGACTATCGAAGAACGTCGTGATTTAATAAATAAAAAAAAATTGCCACTCTGACTATTAGGGAAAGGTGGGGCGAAATGAAAACCTCAAAGAAACAGAGCAATTAAAATAACTCCAAAATATTATTCCAGTTACTAATGATTGCCGTTAATTTTCAATGGATTCCATGTTACCCCAAATTTCAACTTTCCCCACACTCCCCTATCTTTTATGTTACAATCCTAAATTGCTCATTGTACCAATCAATAATCGCGTATCTGATTACCGAGCATCGATCAATAAATTCAATAACGCGTGCTATAGTAATTTTAAAGAAACATGTATATCTATATATTGCCATTAATTATGCTCCTCTATTTGAGTTTGAATTGCATTCATTACCATTTATTGTGTGAATTCAACAATATGTTCAATGAAATGTGCACGATACTTGCATTCAGGACGTGTAAAAGTTTTCGCGTAAACTAGACATGGTGTATTTACATACTTTACCACGGATACATACGTACCCGGTTTATCAGCCCAAACGCACCGCCCGAACATGGTTTTACAATAAGAATCAAATGGACTCGCTAACTAGAGGTGGTGCATTTCAGCTAAATAATCCCGTATACTTATATGCATACACGCCTTTATATCGCATTTACAAGAAATAAAAAAGAAATGCAAAGCCGGAAAAAAAGTATCTGAAAAGTTTTTCGGACGTTCGGAACGTACGACAGTTTCGAAATTAATATGACTCAGGTCAGACTCACCAAGCCGAAACGTAGGTAAGAGACACAAATTATTTCTGGCACGATTCATTCGTCTCCCTAAGTCACCGCTTTGAAAAATGGCGCCCGCTTCAAGTAATTCGATACGCTGAGGGGAAACAACTTTGGTAGAGATTTCGTGAACCTAACCTAACAGCGCATTCAGATATTTAATCCCGTTTACAAGAGCACAGTCTAAACAACGTTAAGAGAAAAAAAGACAACTGCGACTAGAATTTTTTTGGAGTAAAAACTTTGTAAAAAAATTTCCAGTGAAATCGACGTATTCCGACAGTTGTCTACAGTTTCGGATTCGACAGTATTTTTTCAACTCCGAATCCTATTTTTTTCTCCTTCTCTCTCTTTCCGTCTCTTTACCTTGGTACGAGACCGGAATATTTTTTCATTCGGTTCGAAGTTGCAATAAGTTTCTTCGGATTGCTCACGGGGTCCAAGTTTTTCATTAAGGGATATTGCAACCGACAGAACTCACATGGCTGGACAATTTTTCTACCTAGCTGGGTCGCCCATCTTCATTTCTTCCTACCAAGCCCTTGTTTTTGAAAATTCGTAAACGTGACTCCTAGTTCATCCTCACACTAGTCGCTTTTAACGCTTCGATTGACTCAATTCTAACAGACAGAATGGGACCACTCGCTGTTGACAAATCAATCGGAAAATCTAATCGCATTCGAGTATTATCCAGCGATAGAATTTCTGTTTTATAGTATATCCTAGATATATTTTATATATTATATACAATATATATCACGGATGACGTTGTATTATAAATACTCAAAAGAGACAGATGAGCATTCATTATATAATCTTATAAAAATATTAATTTCTATGATGTTAAGGGAAAGTAATCATTGATAGTGAATGACGATGATAGTGCATGAGGGAATCGCGTATACAAAGTCATGTGCAACCGCAGGATACTACAATATCCCACCACGTTTTCGTGTAATCAGCCTGATTGTAGCATACACATACATGCCGCGATTCATACATAGGAAAGGCAATGATCACTATTCGCAATACTATTCTATACGACCAATCATTGAAATACTAAATGTCATTTAGACAGATGTATAAGTAGTGACTATAGTAAACTATACATAGAGGAGTTATTAAAACGGCGATTAATGGTTATACATATAGTACTGATCATTATTCCAATTATTGTAAATTAGTTGATTACATGACTATTAGATGATAACCTGAGAATAGAGGCGTGGAGTGTCTGAAACACCCCAATTCGATGCTTTTAAAATGGGCATTAAAATTGGGCAATCATCATCGGATTAACAATATTAGATATAATTAATATTAAAATGACATTGAATTGAATATCCGTATCAAACAGATTGAAATCTAATGATGATACTGTTAGTGTTAGCATTACGATATTGGGTAGTGATAATGATTTTATAAAGAGTTATAATTGATTTAGAGTTTGCACTGATCGTTTTTTTTTTATATTAATCGCTTTTTTAATAGCTTCTTGATAGATAACGAAATATCGTCCATGCATAAACTTCCTCCTTACGTTAGTATTTTGACGACGCGCTTGAGGCGCAAACTTCAACTTCACTAACAATATAAGTACATCGTTATGCAATACCTTAATAAAGTGTAACTTTGTACAAGAGTCTTTGAATAACATTTCTACCAAGTTGGTATTGCTATAACGGGTTTTTTAATTGAAATACATTACAAAACAATCTTAATTCGCATTTTAATCAATAAATAAAATTTAATAAATCTAACTAATACAAAAGTGCATAGATCAGTGAACGCACGAATATAATAAAAAAAATATATATTTCTAATACAAAAGTGCGCGATAAAATTTTTTTATAATATCGCAAGTAGTTCTACAACGACGCAAGTAGTGGATAAAAAATTGCTTCAGTTCGGACTCGAAAATTTCTATTAATTTTCTAGGAAGCTTACAACGAGCATGGTATTTAGTTGTAAACGGCGAAGGAACTCGAGGCCGCCGTGACAAGTGAAAACCAGGATAATGTATGTCTGTGGTCGGACAGCAGAAATAGGCAACGCCCGACCCATAGTCTGTACTCGTATCGACCCAGAACGAGAAGCCAGCCCTCGACACTATCGGCGGAACGCCGGTAACTTCCTAAGCAAGCACGACGTCGCGACGCCTCGGCTTTCGGATGGCGCAAAATATTAATGCGTCTAAGTAGTAAAAAGACGACAAAGGTGACAGCTCGCTGTGCTTAACCTTCTGGCAGACAATGCGATGAATCAAATTATCCTAATGAATTTATTGTAAATTCTTGTTTCATTTTTGGGATCCCCATTGATGCCGGCCGATATCAGAAAATCCCGGAAACGTCCGATAACACACTTTACCATTTGTCACGGTATCCTAATCGTAAGCATGAATGGCGTCGGGGCCTCGGTGGCATTGTGACCCCTTGTGTATATGCATAGATATGTAGAATATGTATAGCTATTTCTAGATGAATGAAAAATGGACGCACTATGACTAAATTGAACAATAATTTTTTATGGATAATACTTTTATGACTTGGTGCTAGTACTATAATTATAGTTATTACGACTTGTTAATTATAGCCGACAGATACTACCTGTATAATATATTATGAGCATGAATGGCGAAACTACCCCTGAGAGCTATCTAGTTTTCTCATTGAAACTATATTCATTTACTGTTAAAAGTTTTGCTATAAGTGGAGCATATTAAGTGTGCAGCTTCAGCATTTTCGAGGAAAAATGCAAAGTGTAAAACAAGTTGTGCGATATAACGAGCTCTTCCCCAAAACGGATTGCACGAATTTCCGTCGACGTGGGATGATATGAGAAGGAGTGGAGAAAAAGCAGAGAGTATTGGGACCATTAGGGTAATTCTGAGAACTCGCAAGAACACGCCAATTTTTCTGCACCCGTATACATGACACGCTCCCCAAGAATTTGTATTTGAAAAACGGCAATACTCACTACAAACTTTACTTCCGACAAGCATTTACGAGAAGAAAGTGGTAAATAACTAGGGAGGGTGGCTGTAGTTGACAGAGATGAACGGATGGAAAATAAAAGGATTTCTAGACCGAGAATTTAACCCTGCACTGGTATTGGCTACAAACTTGCAACGGAAGATACTGAAGCTATGTTTTCCTATGTAAAATGTAATAGCTCCCTATCCTCACAAGGTACCCAGCAAAGACATCTAGATACTTGCCAGCAGATGCTCAGAAGTATTAAAAATAAAGGAGACAAAAAGGTACGAAAAAATGTTATAGCCATATAAAACATTTACGATTACCGGCATCTTACTAGAAAATTCCAAAAGCCATTTCAGCATTAATAAAAAGCCTGAGCTTACCGAGCATGAAAAATTTTCACTACTGTGAGGTTAGGAAGTGTTAACGAGAAATAGCAGAAATTGCAACTGTCACTCAACGACCGACGTGTAATTTTGGTTTTAGAGCTAAAAAGGAAACGATTCCCTGTTGGAAAAGTGTTCGACTGAAAATGTGAATTTATACGACTGACTGTAAATAGGTTCTTACGTCGTGAGTAATAGGGGAACACGATTTTTTAGTATTAATAAAAAAGTCAAATTGAACACGAAAAACTTTCATGACTTTGAGGTTAGAAAACATTAACGAAAAGAAATTCTCAGACTGTCTCTAAATACGGACATAGCACATTACAATTTTGGGTTTACAGCTGACAGAGAAACGACTTCTTGTTGGAAAAGTGTTCGATTGGAAATATGTATGTACGTAATTATTAAGTGTCGTATATTATTACTAACCTAACATCGTAAATAATGGAATGGAACTGTCAGAGGACGTTACCAGTTTGAATCACTTTACTGGCTTTTCTTGGTAATATCGTAGAAAAATGTCGCGACCTCGTGAACGCAGGAGGACATTCACGTTACTCTTCGCGAATGGGTTGCCATTAATAATTCGAATGCTCACCCCGTAGACGCGTACTGCTCTCTTGGAGACTATACGCAATAGTTGGCCACCGGTGGTCTACGAGTCACCTAACTGCCATGGCTACACATTTTACGCGCTCCTTAAAAGTTAGCTTGCACGCTTCCTCAACAGAATATAGAGAAAACGCCAAATCCGGCCACTCGCAATTTGGCTCGAGTTCAAATTGCAAATGGCTGGATTTTCCCATTGTGACAAGTACGTTCTCGCGGTACGAATTTGTCGTTGATATTTTTTTTCTCTTAAAAGTTGACGCGAACGTCATTTTCAGTGAGACGAAATAAAGGAGTTACGAGTGATAGCCCTATTACTTGATGATTTCGTGACATTGTCAATTTGTGTAACAAAGAGAAATAAAATTGGCGGACATTCATCAGAAGTCCTAGATTACCTGCTGTCACAAATTGAAAATCTTATTAAAAATATTCCTAAAATCGTTTGCCTCGGTGTTTGCAACGGATGAAAATTCGATATACGGATTATTGAGAAAGTTTTATCGGAAAGAGTAATCCGATTACGTGGTATTTGGACGTTCGCACTAAGGGGGGCTTTATTTCGATTCACGTTTTGCTCCACATTCAGAGTTGAACGGTGATGCCGATGAAAGTTATAGCAGCAAAAAGAAAATAATTAACCACAGTTGATTCCCTTTCGTGTAAACTGACCTAAAACTTCTGACAGAGCGACCCAATGTTTTACGATTCAAGATATAAAAGCACACATACATTACTTGTACTCTCCGATCATCATGTCTCTGGCTAATAACCCAACGAGTATACAATCCTTGTATTCAAATGTTGATGCAAAGTTATAGACGACAATTTCGAGTTCGCCTATAGAATTTGGGTCGGTGCTGACTACATTAGCCATTCGAAGTTTACACCAATGTTATTTCCCGGAGTTTTAGAACTGAATTTATACGATCGTCGTCTGTATAATTTGGACAGTGCCGGATCGACATTACTAAACTCCAAAAAAACCACGAGACGTCGTACTTTTGTAATCCATCGAAAAAGCCGTTAAGAATCCCGTAAAAATGAAAAGTACACGTCACAGTGATATAAATACGAAAGATTAATACGCAAAACAAAAGACGGCAGACAATGTGAATAAAAACAAGACTTAACCGTAAACTCGTCCGAGTCTCGTAATTAATTCTACAGATTGTAGAATTATCGAACTGTTATTAATTTCGGACAGCGTACCAATAAAGATAATGAATTAGAAAAAAAAAGGTGTTTTATTAATTAGAAACTCTTGACGGCTAGAAATATTATATTGCTTTCGATGATTAATACCTAAGCTGATACCTTCAATAGAATTCCTATCGATAACTGTTACACTTGGTATATCGTGGCTCGTCGTTATCTGCTGTATTTTGAAATTTAATTAGTTGATTATGAGCCTCATATTTCAGCTTATTACATTCCACCTCGGAAATTCTCAGCTACAAGATGACTATATGACGTCGTATCACTTTGATATGACATGCGTTACACAGATTGTTAACACCAGCCATCCAGGCGTACACGTGGCAGTCTGTCGTGCAGCCTCCGTGCAGCCTGTCGTGGTGTGTCAATTGCATCATACTGGCAATGACATTAGAATACGGTCGACCGGTATTATTGCATCAATATCGATCAAATGCCAATCAATTGGATTCATCATAGGAAACTAGGATCGCCTAAATAGATTCTAACCAAACGTGTTTCACGTATGACTTTGAGGCCATTGAAATATTGATTAGTCCACGTGATAGTTCCATTATTTAACGTTACTCGATAACCATTACTTCATAAAATAATTAATAAAAGTCAAAGCCACTTTTTAATCATATGAACATGTTATATTTTTTGTTAAACCAAAATTTTATATACTTGCACAGAATGTTTGGAAATTTGTTTTAGATTAAATTGAAGTAGCGAAAAAAAGTATACAGTGAATGCCTAATAGTTCTTAGAATATAAAACAAGGAAATATATGAAAAAAAATACAAATGTCAGACACGTGTGCCAATTGTATAAGATTAAAGACTCGAATTAATCGTCAGTTATCTAAAGTCACCGTTATTATAACAGCACTTTAATCTCGCCAAAACGTCTCCGCTGCAAGGAGTTTAATGATGCTCATTAAATCAGAATGAAATGACAGATACAAACTCTCCTTAAATTCGATGCGATTGTTCCCTCTAAAACAAAATTATTTCTGTAACCTAATTTTCACTCATATCAGATTCCACCATTTAAACCCGCCATTACATAATATTCATTTCCTTTTTCAATGAATCAATTGAAAAAATAATAATTTTCATCATTTAACCATTTAGCATATTTTATTCTAAACCAAGGACGATCTGTACTGATAAATGTTCCTTTCGTCTATGTATAAGCTAACCGACGTACTCCAATTGCATTACCGTAACCACACTTGTTAGTATACCTAACGCCCTTAAATAATCACATAAAACAAAGATCCAACAAATTGATTTATATACTATACTATACTATACAATAGAGAGATGCGAATAGACCTACTAATGCATTTGCGTGGTACTTATGTATACAATAACATTTCATAGGTTAAACGGCACTCGCACGGATTCATTCCATTCAACATATCCGTTAATTAAATTGAAATGAAATGCTATGACAATATCGAATATCAACAGTCTCCACTGACCGCAATCGGGTACGCGATACAGTTTAAAAAAATACCAGTCATTGTTTTCATCGTATAATTCGTACTGACGTATACACGGACGGACAGTAACATTTATTAATCATTACGTGAAAATATTCTGCACGAAAACTGTCAGATCATTAAGTTTCGTGAAACTGTGAAAATCTCGTAATTAAGCTCACTCTTAGCGATAACATATATCGCCGGTGCAATTTTAGCATTTAGGATTTTACTCGGTTGAGTGCACCACAAATTGTAATCGATAACGGCCGCGAAGCCGGTTTAATCGTGATAGTCATCGTGACAAGTATCTGGAAAGTATTAATTAATAGTGCTTGCTGAACAGTTCGTTTTAATGAAAAACAGCTACGTAACGGAATACTCTTAAACTCACTTGATAGCACAGTATAGATATGACGTTAGCTTTAATCGCTTCCGACATAAACTGTCTACATCATAGGTGAACTATTCAATTATTATATTAATGTATTTATCTTACGTGGAACAGTTAAACGGGGCATATTACATACTTCCGGCATATTCTGATATCATTTATCAGTGACACGATAAAAACTTTTGGATTAAAGCCGGTTTCTATTATTAGGTTTTTTTTCCTAACATTACATACACCAGTATGATACGATTAAACATGGTACTATTGATGTTTCATGCATGATTAGTAGGTATACATAAATGGACTAGCTATAGGGTTATTCACGACAAACTCACCACCTGAAGGTGGTTCTACC
The DNA here is from genome assembly GCA_030142225.1 of Pachycephus smyrnensis. Classification (NCBI taxonomy): domain Eukaryota; kingdom Metazoa; phylum Arthropoda; class Insecta; order Hymenoptera; family Cephidae; genus Pachycephus; species Pachycephus smyrnensis. Next base: position 212,294 of record JARQST010000304.1, on the reverse strand, counting down.
ATAGAAATCAAATGAACAGGCAGCTAACTTTAGATGCTGCGTTTGTCGTGAATAATCCTGTGTATGTTTTTCCAGTAATATGTTTAAAAGATTGTACATAGAATGCATATAGACTCTGTAGACTTATTATTATACGTTGATCGATTTTGATCAATCACGTATGAGCTGGATCAAAACCTTTTATTGTGTTTACTGACTTTACTCACTGTATATTTTAGATAACGCAATGCCTTTATTTAGATAAGGCTCACGTGAAAATTCACGTAACAGCCAAACATTTTAGGGGAAACGTGTATGGAAATGGCGAGAACTACATTTTTTTTAGTTTTTCGGAAATTTCGTGGAAATAACAATGAATTCGTTTTTCAGTTCGTGTTCGTATATTTGCGAGGAATGTGCGATATTCACCAAGATTTTAAATGGATACCCAAAGAGAAATATTATTAACGGCGGTGAATGAAGAGCGTGGGTGTTCGCGTATGAGTAATTTTTTGCAATAAACGAGCAAAAACACACGTAGTGGACTGATACGGGGGGAGTACGTCGACCATTTTCGATTTATGTACAAAGCGAGATGAACCCGCGCAAAATGCCGTTTGAAAAATGAATGAAAATCAATGCAAACACCATTAAACTGCCAGACAACCACACTCCGCCATGAACGGCAGTAGAAAACCGAACTGGTATTGGAATACATCCATTCGAAGTCAACCGTGTGAAACTTCATTTGAAAAGTGAATTAAACACAATGCAATTACGTTAAACGGACGATTTACCGATTCGGTTTATTGTAAAATCAATCACATAAGGAAAAAAAGCAGTCACGTTCTATTTGTTTAAACGGTAAAATGCCAGGACGCCCAGAGATTGGTGAAACAACGTAAAAGCAATTTAGGAATAATATATGAAGTCTGCGTTTAGGAGTCACAAGAAAATGTCTCCTCCAAAACAAATTAGACTATAATTAAAAACATTTTGTTTTAATGTAATTCAAGATAAGCAAGGTCACATGCCCGGTGCGTAAGTAATTAAATGTAAATCGTATAATGCAACACGTCAGAGTAGAGACTTCACCCTAATTTAATGAAGCTCAACAAATTTCACGTTAATGATTAATCCAGTGTGACTTTTCGATGTTCCGAAGAATTTTTACAAAATTTAATTTATTTTACTCCGTAAGGATTGAATGGTAGAATTTGTCCACAATCGGTTTACCTGGCTGCACAATTTTTTTATATTTATTTTATTTCGTTGAGGGGTTCTTCAGGTTGGCCAAATAAACATTCTCGAGGATTTTGTCCTAGGATGAAAATTCTGCAGTTGCTCGAAGGGGTGAGTCATGCCTATCATAAACTACTGAAACTGCTGGTTCAAACTTGGACCGCTTTCAAAGTTTCGTTCGAAGAAGGGTTCGATAGGGAAGAATCTTAAAACTGGTTATGTATGCTGTACTAAACAAAGATACCAAAGCAATTCAATTTAAACAAACAATTTAATGAATTAAATTCAAACGAACGTATAATATACGAAAATTTATGTTCAGGAAGGATAAAACATGAAACGCTTACGCTGCGTTACTGATAAAAAAGCTTAGCAGGAAACTCACCAGAGAGATATGGGAACACGAGAATCGCCCCAGGTTGTTCTGTCACCCGCTACGCCTATTTGTAACGCACTTTAACCCAAGTCCTAGGAGGCAAATCGATGGAGAGCCGGTCGCTACCCCTAATAGCACTAGACTAACTCGTATCACATGGCGATGTAAAAAAAAGGGGTCAAAAAATAATACGATGCCAGCAGATGAAAAAATGAAATGAAAAAATGTATGAAATCTCCCCCAAAGATTAAGGATGACTCGGTATAAGCCAGTGCCGACGAAAAATTTACGCGCAATTTACTAAAGAAGGCAATCTTTCCTGAGCCGTTTGTCAAGCAAAACGAGGTAACCTCGTAATTCGAAATGAGCGTTGAAAACGTTTCTTTGAAACACAGAATTTCGCTGATTATCATACATAAAGTTATGTACGTACATATAATATACATACGTACAAGCTACAGTGTATGCATAAATATATAATGTGACGTGAATATAGGGGAGAAGAAAAGTAGGATCTTAAGAAAACCAGTGACATACATATATGAGGTTGAATGTACATCTCTGCGTTAAGGAGGTTGTATCGCCACGTACTAGTCAAACGAAAGTCAGTCACTTTAAAGAGAATATAAAATAGATTGAAATAATTTTTTTGCATAATTATAATCCAGTGATGAATAAAAATGAATTTTTAAATGTAAATTATTACATGAATTCTTTTGACGATAAAAATGTATTTGTAATAATACGTTCATTTGACTTCGTTGAATTTGCAATCTTTAAATTTGTTGCAGTTATCAAGCTATAAATCAATCAAGACTTTCATAAATATATAAAAATTACTCATTTAAAATTATTTTTCCAAATTTCAATTAAATAATATAAAACATTACTGAAAAAGCACGCAATGTTTGCCATTGTCTGTTAAAAATCTTAACTTAACCTATATTTCTTGACGTCTTGTGCAATGTTGGCAAATTTCAACATGGCCACAAATATTTTCAACTGACAATGCTGACTTTAATTACTAATATTTCATTCAAACATTCTATAACCATACTTTTTCAATATATTTATATAATCTTTACAGTTTAAGGAACATTTATGCTCTTCTATCATTGCAGTATCTATTTCACAAATATAAAAATCATGAGATTAAAGTGTCAGAAATGCTATTTCTTCATAAGACCCTCTGTAATAATTTTGAATTTAAATGTTAAATTACTCTTTTAAATTATCGGCAAGGTGCCTTTGAATTTCGTTGATAATTGCTATGTACTTTAACTGAACTATATATAAATAATTCTAATTTTTATCTAATATGAAGGGTGGCGATAAAACCTCCTTAAGAAGGAACCATACTGACTTTTCTACGCATAGGTGATTCACGTAGACAAGACTCGAAGCGAGGAAATTTATCAACCAAAAATCGAAGCACAGGAAACACTGTTACTAAATGTATTTCACACAATCGAAGCCTTCCAATGAAATCTCGGTTTCTGAGGACTCAGATTTTTTGATCATTCTCTAGAAAATTAATAAAAAAGAAGAAATTATTGATATTGATATATTGATGGAGGTATCATGGCCGTCGTCATGGCCTTTGCCGATCAGGATATAGAACTTGTCACAGTATTTCACGAAACTGTAAACGAATATCGAAAAAAGGGCTCCGCAGGGACTGAAAAACATTTATCAGGAACACACCACATCACTGCGAACACTCAACATGAAGCCAATAGAAAGATTTTTGGGTACGAATAAATTTAACTATCAACCAGCAGATTTTCTTCGCCTAGAACTTAAACTTTTCGCCGCAGCGAACGCTAGTAGTAGTCCGTGACGTCACAACTAGTCCCAACGTGCTCGGGCCGTGGTCAGTAGAGCTCATTCTTCACACCCATTTTTAGTGAGGCGGCGTTTATACCTAATAATTGCATGTTTCTGCATCGTTGTTCTAACCGTTTCGCTTCCTAGCCCACAATGTTGAGTCTTGAACGTTTAGTGCAGATTCTAAGCTCCAAGGCGAATAATATAAACGAAATTTTTTCGCCTCTACACAATATGCCATTGAGCACAACTGAAACGTGTGTCCTACAATTGTTCTATAGCCTATGACCGCGTGCAAAAGAATTGCCAAGTAAATCACGCGTGTTTTCACGCTTTGCCACAACCGGAGGCAGCACCGTTATCTAGAAGTTCGCTGATCACTACGATTCTTCCTTGTAAGGAAGAGGTACGAGTGATACCTTGGAATTCAAAAAAAAGAAAATAAACTAATGCGATTTTAAAATTGAATTTCTGCTAGCAGCCCATATCAAGACGAGAGCAAGGTAATGTTATCGGATAAAATCCGTGCCAATCTTTACGGGATAAGAAGGATTTGTGAATACACGATCCAATCAGTGAATTTAACCATGACAGAAGAAAACGACTGCGAAGATCACGTACCTGGTGACTTTGACGTATTAAGGGTGGAATAGTGAAGTTGCAGGGCGTAACCAGTGTTGCCAAATAGTGGGGGGTAACTGTACCCCACACCTTGACCCGCACGAGTATAAAGTACTCAAAAAATCCATCGCATGGGATTAGACGTTCTCTCTTTGAATAGTATGGCCGACCCGCGAAATTACATTCAAAGAACTCTTTTACGCTATAAATTTTTAATAGTACAAAATTTCTAAATTAATTTTAGCTATTAGACAGTTGTATATAGAATCCCAGCAAACATAATGCTTAAAATTATAATTAACATGCACGTTACACGTAACATTATATTTGTTGGGATTCTTTAGAGACACAAAGTTTTTCTAGAGAGTCAATATTAAATAAATAACTCTTTATTCAATCATAAATTGTTAATTTATTATTTACAAACTTGTTTTAATATCTTCTACTACTGCCCTGTTTATTGCTTTTAATAGCAAACAAAGCATTTAATCAGTTTGCAAGTTAATGAATTTTGGATGGAAGTACTAGAATCAAGAGATTTTAGTGATAAACAAATATTTCCTATTTTTGAGGTGATACTTCAATCGGTTTTCTCTTTTTCGCATTCAAATGCATAAGCAGAGCGTATATTTTCAATTGTTTGTCAGTGATGTGACAAATAAGAAAAAAAATCGAATAAGTAACGAGTGTCTTAATTCAATTTGCCAAATTCGATCTAGTTTTCAAAGTTTCAGAGCAAATGGTCTTATATATTTAGGGTCCAATCCAATCATTTGCAGTTACATAGTTGTGATAAGTTGTATAGAAAGTCGAAGCCTTGAATTATAATATCGAGAAAAGCGAGTACGGTAATACGAATATGGCAGCTAAGTGATGCGATCATCCATGGCGCATGCGCAAAAAAATCCCACATATGGGACAAATTCCAACATCTGGCAACACTGGGCGTAACCACCCTGTCTTATGTATATACCTATACTGTATATATCCTTTCCAACGGTTCCATTACACTCGAGGTTTTCGAGTACCTACGTACATGCGAAATTCTCGACGCTTCACGTCACGGAAAGACCGATAGCAGCCTCAGTTAAATCTCTCTTTTTCATTTTCTCTCTTTTTCTTATTCCTTCTACTACACTCTATACTACATCTGACCACTCGTACTACGGTTGCAATTTATTTCTCGGAATGTCTAGTAGTTTTCTTTACTCATTTCATTTGTATAGCAAGCAACGAAAAGTCGAAATTATTCGTTGATCCATATTGTGACACGAAAATAGTGTACATTTAATTTATGTGTATAAATGAAACGAGTTCTAGGACACTATATCATAAAGCGACATTCACAAAGGTAAACTAATGTTTTTTTAACTAAACCTATTAAGGTGTCTGGCGTTGGAGTTCTAAGCTGATCTAACTAAACGAAAGATTAACTAATTGTAAGTCCATCACAACTCCGGGTACCTAGCAGTGGACAATGTTTTGAAAATTTGGTGTGGTGTGTCGCTTTATAGGCTTGAAGCTTGGCGTTACACAAAAGATCTAGTTCTGTCCCCGAAAATACTAAAAGTGTATGTAATAATGAAATTTAATTGTAAAGAGATATATTTGATATTAGGTAGTATTGTCATATAAATAATTCTTGGTAGGTTATATTTTCGTGATAAATATATCATGATATAGAACACGCGCTGTTCTTTTTTTATAGATGCAATTTGAGGTTGCCTTATACGAGCATCAGAATCGTGGCGTGAAAATTGTGACCTTAAGGGGGTGTAAGGGTTCGGAATCTGATAAAGATCTCTTGATTTGTTACATTGAACCACTCGTGAGTTTCCTTTTACGACCCTTTCGACCCTTTCGTAGACATTTCTCATTCCCTTAATACGGATATGCCAATGTGAGCTTCACGCACGTCCTCTACCTATATTTCCTCTTCGATTGGATTTAGGGTTGAAAGGCTCTTATAGAGATGAACTTGTGAGAATCGTGACCAGTACCCTTAGAAGACTACACCATGACATTTAAAGGAGAGTTTATCAAATGTTTACTACGTGCTTCTCATTCAGAGATTTCAAGCCCAGCCATGAGCCATTGAACCCGTTGGATCACGAATAAGGGATGAAGAAAGATTCCGCAAATTTTAATATATTATTTTTTATAACAAAAATATTTCCAACAATTTCTCAAATATTTCACAGTCGTTCGCGAGCATTAAGAAATATTTCAATGTTCAAATTCGCTTTTGCAATTGCAGTCTTTCAAGGGACCTTAAACCAGCTATCGCTGCACGGTGCACTGATAGTAATAGCCATTTTTATAGGTGCAATATTTTCACTCGATCGAGGGTAATAACTTTGGAAATTGGTAGTGAGAGATCGCGACTCTATCACGTAAGGTATTTCAATGATCCCCACCTGAGATAGAAATACTCGCAATACCTATAGTAAACGATAATACGATTCCATCATTTTATATATTTTCAATATATCCCCCATAGGATTCGTAACCCAAAATACGACGATAACCATATCTCGTAATAATAAAAAAAAATTAACCACTACATCGTACCAGAAATTCATCGATTTAATAATTGATATACTTTGATATCAACTTATACATTTTAATGTATATTTTAATTGCATGACAAAGGAACATCGAAAAAAAGAAACTTGAAGAAATACATTTTTTGTCCGAGCACATCGAACGTTCGCTCTTTAAATTAAGTAAACTTCATTTCCGATAAACTTTTTCAAGATATGACGTACAGCTTTTCATATTTCCGGCATCAGGAAAAGTAGTAAATAACCGGGATCGCTCCAAGTCAATTTCCGGTAGAGAAACGAGATATATCAGTTTTTGAGAGGAAAAAGATATGAAAAGTTGCAAATATCATCTGTGTTTGTTGTTTACAATGAAACTTTTTTATTTTCCTCTAAATATGGCAAAATAATATACTATTATTACCATTCTCATTTTTACGTTGGAACAAGAATATATTGGGCTTATCTATGACATTTAAATTACATGAGAAAATTATATCACTACAGCAATGTACGTCATGTTATTGATAAAATAGTAAAATGTAACTAACAATATTGAGCAGTGACGATTGTATGCAATTTATAGTCGCAACTGCATTACTATGAAGGATAATTGCTCTAGATACGTCGACAACGTAATTGAATCATTTTACAGAAATCGTAATGACACCTAAAGGGGTTAACATTGATTCAATATTTCGCTAGTGACGATATTAACCAGGAACATATAACCATATAACCCTGTATATTACGTAGTGATATTTATAATTGAGCTTATTATATTAACACAATTATATTTACATTAAGCCATCCTTCGAGAGATATTTACAGTTCTTTTTCTATTGTTAACTTTTAACGAATTTCGAACGAGCGAATTTCGATGAATCCTTTTGCGAATAACAATGGGACATATATTTTCAAACAGGCTAATTTTTATTTGTTCGTGTACGGAATGTTCTATTTTCGTTATACGAATTAGAAATGGGCAAAGAATGATCATTGTAATCCGTAGTGCCATAAGTACTCCAGTACAATGAATACTGCAAGTGGTTAACTGATTCACAACAATAGGATAATCTGTACTTTTATATGTCTCTTTTTTTCTTATTACCTGACATATTCGTGTTATTCTGAATGGAGTATAGATGCAAACGAGCTTTTCAATTTTGCAATATCTATGTGAAGTATGGCAAGCACTGTAACTTCCTTAAAAACTGTATATCAAATCTGGACGTTGACTAGGTATAATAAAATCAATTTAATAAATTGAAAAAAATATCTAATAAAACGATGATAAATTCACGTATGCGATGTGACATACTTTAAATATTTTTAACATAGATTTTCGTGCTCAAAATACTTTGACTACTCATTTTTGTTATGTGAATAAAAAGTAAAAGACTAAAAAACACGCTTTGATGTCTAGTTCAACCAAACAATCTTATTTATGCAAAATATGAGTAAGACAAAAACATTCCATTGCTTATCAAACCCAATGATTTAATACAGTCTAAACCGACCTGTTTTACCTTTGATGACAAAAAATAAGAAGTTGATGACAAACAAAAAATAAGTTAATCACTGATTTTACCAAGATTTCTCAAAGATCACCAAAATACCCACAACAAGACTGAAAGACTTCCGGGTTCCTCAACACGAGGAACGCCGTCATGACAGGCCTCAGTGGCAGACACTCCTCTTACCTCGAAAACGTCCTCGTGCACAAGAAACGAGGATCGACTCGAGATACTTTCGAGCACGTGACAAACCACGAACACGTTAGATCTCTCGAAAGGGAAATCTCACACGTGATTTTCACGAATTTTACGCTTTTTCGAGATGTAAAAAATAAGACGAGCAATTTTCCACGACGGAAACGTAGAAGCTAGCGATCACGTGAAACTGGTACGCGCCACGTCTGCGTGGTCGAAGGGTGGCGGCCTGCGCACTAGCTTCGGCCACTACGGCTCTTACATCCGGGTTACGGCCGCATCTAGAAATCACGATATTTTCTCCAGCACGTCCCGATCGCCGCCGATTTTTTCGACTGCAAATATCTCTCGTGGATGGTGGACACGCTCGGAGACTAGAGAGGTCCGTACAGTTCGACTTACCTATGTCGTGTGTGTGTACTACCCACTAGTTCGCCGGTGAAGCAGTGAGGCTCGGCCAAGAACGGTGAGGGTGTCGCCCGGGATCCCAACGATCGATGAATTCGCGTCTGCGCTACCGGAATAGGCGACACCCCCTAAAACGGTACCAACTATACGTACTTCCTTTACTGATATCGTTCCGCGTACTATAGTGCGTACTTACTATAGCTAGTCTACTACCTTCCTTAACGTATAGGCTGTGACCGCGGATTTTGATTCTCTTGAACGTACTATCTGACTCTACGCAATGCAAGGTGTACAGGATGTCTTGAATTTATATTGTATTACTGCATATCTGCCTATTTATATATATATATTACTTGTCCCGGTGAAACTTTCACTGATCTTTTCATTCATTAAGATTGGCTTCATTAAATGGTTAGAGAAACGCATTCATCACTGGGATTTAATTGGTTTTTTATAGGATCGGAAAAGAACTTATTTGTAAGGATCATGAGGATCTGTTGATCAGTATTGGGAAATTATTCATTTTTTTGTCTGGTTCTTTTATTGAATAATTTAGTGTTATTGTTTTTCTTTTTCGATAGTATCAAGAAAATTGGATGTATCTTTGAATTTTTGATATTTTCGTATTATTACGGGATATTTGTCGGATGGAAAATGAGTTTAAGTTTGTTTGGAGTTGGTATTATTGTTTCAGCTAGTGGTGAAACGTGCCATGGGAAAGGTAAGATAGAGGTACCTTCAACTTCTGTGGATTCAGGTAATGTGTGAAAATATTATTATTGGAATCAGATACAACATGACCGTGAGTAATGAAATTTTCCTACTCCTCAATTTCTAATTTACGGATGATCCAATTAAGTTTAAATATCCTGTTATAGACAGACAATATTTTCATATGTATGAATTACTATGAATTTATTTTCAGGACAAAAAAATTTAAAAGAAAAACCTGAAGCCCCATAGTATATTTAATTCAATCCCTAAAATCACGTACCACTATTGTATAATAATAATCGTATAAAATTTTTAGTAAATTCCAAATGAATTATTTGTTCAGTATTCACTAAATTCGATACCTACGATGCTACTCATTGTTTTAAAATGAAATAAAAGCGTATCCTATGACTCAAACATATTTTTCAATTTTAATGACGTTTCATTTGCGATAGAACGGACAAACAAATTTGCAAACTGAATACGATATTACGTCTGTGTGAGAAATCAGAGCCAACAATCGTAGATTATGATTGATGTTCAAAAGAATCCATAATTGGTTCTGGTTTACGTCACATGTAGACATTCAATAAAAATCACTGTCCCGTACAGAATTGCGATAGAAAGTCAGAAATGGTCATCATCTCCAAAAATAAAAGTGCCAAAAGATTTCATGACACTACCATTCTATCTTTAATATCTTATCATAAAAAACAAATTTTTTTCCTAATTACTATCAAAATTTTACATAATGTCACCCCTAACGGTACCAATATAATGTAAGCATTTTGGAATCAGGTATGGAAGGAGTGATTTAAAATATAGCATCCAGGTTCGGTAAAGGGACCAGGTACGAAGTAAATCAAATAAGAAAATCGGTCCAGAGGTGACGATGAAAATGTTGAAATCAGTTATGGAAATATTGAATGTCGCGATTGCGCGGAAATTGAATATCCAATTTCTTAAATATACTTTTCTGTAACTGGCACATGCCATTACAGGTCTGTCTTTTGAAATTATCTTACTCTGTAATCTTTACTTGAGCTTTGCGAATTTCTCTTGTAAGAGGTCTTGAACATCCATAGCATCGTTAGCAATAATTGTGCAAGAAGTTATATAATGATCAGTTCGATCTCGTGGGCCGCGCTGTATTTTCCTTTATGTATTTTACTTTTTACATTACTCATGTAAATATTGAAAAATATAAATAGAAAATACCTTATATTTACATGAATAATATTACGAGTAATTTAAAATAATACACATACTCCTTTGTTTGTGAATTTGAAAAAAGTCGAGCTAACAATCCTCTGCTATACAGCGCGTGCTTAAGTTTACCTACCCAAGTACGGATTTACGAGTTGTATCTACTTAAATTCAAAGCAAATTTCAGAAGTTGCGTATCTTATTACCCACGTGCCGGAGTCACCTTTGTCTCGATAAAAAGAATCATAAATACACAATGGATTGAAATAAATATCGAACGCTTCCAAGGATGAATAGGATGCTTTGATCCAGCGAAAATAATATACGTTCCACGTGTGGGCATTTATTTGTATAAAAACGCGCCATTGCACTCTGCTATTGGCATTACTATCGATCAGTATAACGCCAGTAGGTACATTTCAACGTGTTAAGAGAAATCGTGGTAGTTAAGAACGTAAAAATTGCCAATACAGAAATATTATCCATAAAGATAAATGTTTCAATAAAATCCAACTGCCATACTGCTTTTAAATCACTACTGTTTAGTAAACGAGTCCTTCCTACGTAAATACCGAATCGTATAGATACTTCTAAACATTCATGACCCAATGACTATTTTGATTAATCATAATAACAAAAATTGTAAGAAATTTCGAAATATCAAAACCACAATTTCTCTATTGCTCACAAAATAAATATATCTATACGTATTTTGTATCCTTTTCACATAAATACCAAAGTCCTGCTTTATCCCATATATTCAAATTCATTGGTAATTAAGTAAATAACGACCGTACCATATAAACCCTACTACAGGGATTTACTTTAATGAATCTAAGTCAAGCAGAGTCATTTTATAGAAGCAGAGCTTAGAACTTCATTGTTCATTAATACAAAAAATTGTATACGATACGGATATATTGGGATAATAAAAGACACTGATATTAGTAAAATCCTGATTGTATTAATATGGACAAATCATTTTGTTAGATGCTTACGTACGTATTACAATAAAATGAAAAGACGCGTCGTGCCTATATCTTTATTAGGTTATGTCAAAGTAAAGTCGCTTAGGCAAAACTATACGAATCCAAGTTTCCTGAAAGAATTATTCTCGTGAAAAAGTAGCTGCGTTTACCCGTATCACCTTTCTACACTCAATCCGAGTGTTCTTCAAAGTTCCTTCCTTCATTCCCTACGGAGGGGTGAGCCCGTTCTCAGCCCTTGAGAGTCCATTCATCCATTTAGTAGGACAAGTAGAGAAAAGCGTAGCAACACTGGCGTGCTGACTATTCCCAGCAATATTCTTTGTAGTCTCACCGCAAGCCAATGCAAAAGCTTCTAACACAGCAAGTATCACGCAAGTCTCCGACCTCTCGTCACTTCTGTAAATTGTAAATTTCAAATTTCAAATATTGCAGCTTTTGTCAGAGGATCAAAAATTCTCCTTTATTTCTTTTTACCTTATGCTGCGAGCCAAGTTTCGTTCATTTTTAAAAACTAAAAAAGAACGGTACCTGTTCCTGTATATGAATTTTGCGGCATTATTTTCTTCACAGAAATATAAATACTCCCAGATGCAAAATATTCGTGCATAGTCAAATCTACATACGACTAGTTTATTTACGTTTTTTGCAATCCGTAAATACTAAATATACATTTAACATGTATATTTAAATAGTTTCTCTTGTGCAAAATATTTGTTATTTTTAGTCATCACAAAATCGTAATTAGTTGTTCGATACGTTTCTATTTACGTATAGGGAAAGCAGCTATTTGCACACGTAGAAGATTAAAGCATCGAATCTGTCCAGTTTGCAAATTTTCAGTTCAGTGCACAACGTAGTCAATTATCGTAGAATCAGGATACTTCGCTTCATCAATTATTGAGTAATTGTGTCCTAATGAACTCATCCAGTAATAACATATCAGAGGAAGAAACCCGTGGACGCAGGAAATGAAAATACGACACACAGTCGTGCAATGAAAATACCACGTTATGCCTGAAGAAATAAACGAAAAATATTTTTTATTTCACATTCTGCCTTCCACTACTTCTCGCGTTTTCTTATTCGTGCGAAACGAACGTTTCTCCGTGGAAGAATGAAATACGCGAAATTCAGTTCGTTAAGTTAGAAACAAGACTCGCGTCACTGTCTGACGATTCATCGGTACTAAATGACCAATTTCAATATCAAAATCAATAAAGGAACGTGCGTATCAGATGATTTGGTACAGACTGAAATCAAATTTAAAGAAAAGACTATGAATATCATGTACATCCTCTGAATCCTAAATAAAATTCTCTTTTGTACATAATAGAGATATAATATATATATGTATCTGCAGTATAACAAAAAAAAGTAGGACCATCAAAATGATTTTTATTCACGATGTATATCAAATGGGATAAATAAAATTTTTTAATCTTGATTTAGATGCACTTAAGAAGACCACCAACTTAATCCAGTGCTGCTGTACTGTGTATCATCTCTTATCCAGCATTTCACCCTTTCTGGATGAACAAACATCTCACGTTGGATACGATGAATTTAGGATGGAATTTAAATGCAAATGCGCCTTGAGAAGGGAAAGCCCTGTGACAAAATAGGAAATAAGAAACCAGAGCGGGACAAACTTTCGTCAGAGATAGAGCGACGCGTTCTTCAACTTTTCACGGAGGACAATACAATTGCTAGAAATCCTTTTAAGTACTAAACGTACTGACGTTTTAATTGAAATTTACGTCAAGAGGGATCGTACATTCTAATCTGTACCTTGATGAAAAATACTGGATGCTTAAGCTCAATACACAATAACGATAGGATAGGATTAAATTTTGCGTCACACAAAGCATTATCAATAAATTTTCTTAAATAATCATAAATAAATATTGCATAAGGATCAGCCCAAAACAGTTCGAATTCGACTTCTAATCTTCATATCTCTATGGTATAGTATATGTGATAGAAAAATGATTAAAAATAAAAATTTCTGACTAATTATCACCATAATGGCGCTGAGTCGTTTCAGACGCCTTTTCCTCCATTTATATGCATGAGTAGCGATCAACAAGTATTGAGTATATTTATGTCGTCATTTTGAACAGATAGACATTTATATCAAGTAGATACTTAATGAAAACGTAATGATGCTTTTCTATGATCAGCGAGGAATAGCTAATTAAGCTACATTTTGATTATCATTCTAATTCCCTTTGAGTCCGTACTCATACATTTTGTTTGATCCTTTTCAATGATTATAACGAGGATTTCTCACAGCAATAAAAGAGAGATGGTTGAATTAATATTATGATAATTATCAGACGGTCTAATTGCTATTTACTGCCGCTGATAGATATTCACTTGGTAACTTTTCTGCGCTTCTGCTCCTGACAGACGAAGCGCTAATCTCGAAAGCTTTTCAATATGGAAGCTTATTTTATACATAGGTACAAAGTATAATCTTCCATTATTCATGGCCCGTTTTCACTGGCGAACACGATAGCATATAGCTTCCTTTAATTTTCATAATACATTCAATAAACATGCGCCGCGTAATACCTAGGTGAATAATAAATATATCGGATATGATTTTTGAAAATATCATTCATAATCATAAGAGTCGTAATTCGTATGTATATCTGATATAAATTTTGGCTATCGAAAATAGCAGTCTTGTAAATTGAACGTGAAACGTTTTATTGTAAAATCTTCGTATAATATTTCCAAAAGTGAGTGTTTCTGCTTTATTGTATTTTCAGATAATTCTTCGACATTCTCCATTATCTTCTATTTATCCGGGACGTTACGAACATCAAGGTCCTCGTAACCCATTAAGTTTGCATAGAAAAATTGAATTTCACTTAGTCACTATTCAATCTCACTAAAAACGTATCTTTCTCCACGTAGAAAACATTCAAACTCGTTTCTATCCCCTCCTCCATAGCCTGATTCATTTTAGCTCATCCTAATTGGATTTTAAACGGAAAACGGTCGAGAGCTTACCAGTTTCCACAAGTTGGTATTTTAAAAGTTCGCTGCATCCACAGAAGAGGTAACACTTAAGGTGTACCCACGCTCCACAAGTGCAAGCCGTATTTAGACACGTTATACGAAATAAATGAATAAAAATATATGTATATATACGAGAAAACATAAAACTCAATAAGATAGTTGTTATGCAAATCTTAGCCTGACCAACATAAAAAAAAAGAAATATAATATATTCCCCCATAAATGAAATCTATCACAAGTACCTGATTTATTGATAAAAATTAATTTCCGACCACTTTTTTCCTTTTCAATACAATGAAAATCTTCAAGGTCTTCCACCCTGTATTTTAACCCTCGAAATGCGATAACAAGATGTCAACTCCACCAAAATTCAACGACTAATTTTCCAACCCAATCATGGCTTGAATCGTTATTCACACGCGCCACTGTCAATTCCAAATAAGGTTTCGTATCCTATACAAGGACTTAATATTTAATTTCATCTGTCTGGCAGTGACTCTGAGAAACATGGCGGACGCAATGTTTACGCCAGGCTTACGGTTATGAATTATTTACATTCTAATTTATCGTTGTTCGCGTTCCTAGTGTAAATTCACTGACAGTATTGCGTCTCATTATTAACGTGAATAATGCTCAGCGACATTGAAGAAAGCCTCTCTTTCTCTTTCTCTCTCTCTCTCTCTCTCTCTCATACAGTCTATCCATCTCTTCTTCTCACGTCTTATAAAAGCACTCGATGGCCTCAAATCATCCTCTACTCGATAAATCAACTGTCTATTCCCATCGCTGTAATATTTCCATTACACTTATAGCTTTTCGTAAAGCAAACCGACACCGAATTTCCTCTCGATCAGCTCGTTTTAAATTATCCTTGACATATATCTTCTTCCCGTCTACTATATCTACTTAGGGTGTGTTCAGAAATTTACTGCCAATACTGCGAGTTTCGTCGTGTCCCTGTTAACCTGTATACAATAAAGTGAGACACAACCATCCTTGCAGTACCGACAGTGAATTTCGAAACGTATCCTTAGTTACCTATCTACAATCGAATTTACATATAGCGGGAAAAATGACCCTCTACCCCCGAATTTGTGAAAACAGAGGATAGATAAGACCGAGTTATGATATTTCTACATTGTGTCTGACTAAATATGCGTATTACCTATGTTCGTTTATTGGAATAGATCGAAATGCATTTTCTAACATAATTATTACAATTTTGATTAGTTTTTTGTTGCGTTTAAAAGTGTATTTATTTTGTTTATATTATGGAAGCGTATATTGCTATCCTTTGTCTTTGTGATTTTATTGTTTTACGAATATTGTGTTTTGTCATAATATTTTGTTAAAATGTGACTCTTGTAGTTCTATATCAATAAATCGCACGCGCCTCTCAAAAGTGCAGATTGAAAAGGGTGAAAAGTTTTCTCAATGGAATGCTTATTTGATTGCACTACTATGTGTGTAAGGGGTGCCACGACACAAGGGATATGGCCCGAAACATAAGGGTACAAGTTACAGACAATATGACTCAAACTGATTTCCACCGAAGTGCCGTGCGCCCTGTCACTCCTCCCACTCACATGAGAAATCTTATTTCACGGATGTGATTTAGTTTATGTCTCTTTTATCTCGCACTTGCTTTATTTTATTTTTTTTCGAGTTTACTTAGAAGGCTATAGAAGAACGCTTTTCTGCCAATACTCTACCGTAACCTTTTTTATATTACTTTTATTTCTATCAAATTGCATTCTTTGGTGCTATAGTATCTGTTTACTGATATTGTGCTTTCATGAAAGGGGATTTCCTCTTCAAACATTTTTTAATTAATTTTTTTCTCTTAAATCTATCGTGTATATTTTCAATGAACTACACAGTTGCTAAGGAAAAAAAAAATGGAACTTGAAAAGGAAACTATTTACTCTTCAGTCATTGCTACTCCATTGCTTTGTGTAACAAATATACACTCCTACTGTGTAACAAATATATAGGGTCATTTGCGACAAACGCACCACCTGAAGTTAGGTTGTCCAGTTGATTTCTATGGTAGAACATAGTATGCGTTTGTCGTAAATGAATCTATATGAGTCCTTTACACAAAATGTATTTTTCTTGTATATGGAAAAATTATCCTATCAACAAAGAATAATAAATACTATTAATTTAGACAGCGAAGGCAAATACTTTGGGCCAATTGAAGATTTTTAACATCAAAGTAAAGTGACTTGTTCTTTGGGCAATTTGATAGAAAGGAAAGTATAGACCGATATATTCACTCTTCCGAGGATTAACCTCAAAAATTTGAAAGTTCACGGACATTATAACGCCCTTGTGCTATTCTTTCAGGGTGGCGAGTCTTATTAACGTCAACATTGCCGGTAAGGGGTGAGTTTGCAATTTTGTGAAAAAAATGTCATCCCTGACAAAAGACGACATAATCCGGGTCAGGAATTCATACCGGATACGATGAATGATAGTTTACTGTTCGGAAAGGTCGCTATAGGCACTATAGATCTCATTTGTATAAGGGTTGGTAGTGTCTCCGTGACTGAGGAGTTGAAAAGTTCGACAGCTGAAGATATTCCTCACGCCCTTACAAATTTCTCGACACCGGGAAGCCTTTCATCGTGTAACCATTTTAAATCACAACGTTTATCACTTACTACCTTATTTTCTTATTGATCTTATATTCCTAGCTAATTTATGCTCTTAAAAATTCTATTACTTTCCTAACTGAGTCATGCGCGAACCAATTCGGTTAAACTTATTGATTATTATTTATTAGGACAAAAACGTTTCCTGCATTGGTTTCACAGAAATCACTTCCAATCTATTCTTGATCATTTTACTATCAAGCATTGTAAATAATAAACAACCACTCAGAATAAAATAGGGATACAAAATAAGCTTTATGCGTTAATATACAATTTAATACTAAATATAGTTCTTTATTCGTTTCCTTCAATTAAACAATAATCCCCCACAAAAAATCGTTTAAATTTTTAGAAAAGCTTGATAATCCCACTACAGGCGTAATTCCAATATAATCCACACTAGTACCATACAATTCTAATAAACGGTTTACGGGGACCCCGGACCTCTCGGCCAACTTAAATTCGTTCGAAGCGCTTCCAGCGGACATTTAGCAAAGTTTATAGATTTTCAGATGGTAACTGCTAGTGCTAAAAATTAGAGTATCTGCAACGTCGGTAACGTATAGGCGTAGAACGATTAAAATTCATGCAGAGGAAATACTATGCTCCGCATTACGTACTATCGTCTGCCCTTTCGTTGGCGCAGAGTACTCGAGGAACATCGAGGGGGCGCGTTAGAGGATCAGTGTCGCAATACGCATGCACGTGGGTTGTATGAGCTGGCAGCATCCGTGTAGCTCTTTACAATGACCAAAATCTAGCACAGGTATTACAAAAGTATGGTATTCAAGAATAGCAAAATACTGAGGTCTAGGAATTCCTCGTCATAGTTTCCAGAGTCTAGATGATCCACGTTTCCGGAGTACAGGTGATCGTCGTTATAATTTTCGGAGTCTAGGAGATCCACGTCGTAGTTTTCGGAGTCCAGGAGTTCCTCGTCATCATAGTTCTCGGAGTCTAAGAGTTCCTTGT
>JARQST010000304.1:151441-193921 GCA_030142225.1 Pachycephus smyrnensis | reverse complement strand
TAATCCGTTTTCACCAAACAATAAACGTCTGAAGTCAAAGTTAAAATTCAGCACATTTGGGCGTTAATGGGTTAATATCAAGATGACTGCCCGAGATCCGGAGTCCCCTCAACATTGTCAGTATGCAAGTAGATATATTAGAAGATATCTACTATAACCAATATCCAATCACGAGTAACCATTTATCGAACTGGCTTGATAAAAACGCTTTCTACATTACCGACAGCGAATGCCTGATTCTTGCTGCCGCTTTGTGGTGCGTAGACGAAGTTACCTTCTGGTGAAGGAGGAGGGTCGTCCTCGGATTGCTAGAGATATGAACGCGTGGTTTGCGCGCACGAACTAATGAAAAAGGAATGGCGGCTACGGTACCGTGAGTCCCCACCAGAACCAGAGTTATACTCGAGTGTCCCCCAACGCAGCAAGAACAGTCCTCTTCGTACTGTCCTGACACTCGTTTCCGACTCGCTGTAAACCGTACAGAAGGTCAGGCTTCTCGAATCAAACAAGAACCAGAAAGTTCTTTCTTTTTTGAGAAAAAAAAGGAAACATTATATCTAAGGCAAACGTGATCAACTCTCACCGAGTAACGTCAGATACTCGGACACTTTCTCGAAAATGGCAAGGATTTTTTCGACAACAGAATGTAAAATGTGACGTGTGACTACTCGATATTTTAACGTGTGCCGCGCGGTGTACAGTGCTCCGGAAGCACCATCAGGTACCATGAGGTTCTCCAAAATGTCAGTGAAAAGGACAAGTTTTTGTGAGGCCCCGTTTTCGCTGGTGCCGAAGATATGGTGGCTTTTGGTGATCCTCGGTATCAGCGAGGTGAGCTATATTTTTGTCTATTTACAAATGAAAAATCTGGTAACGTTAAACGACAATTAAATCAACGATAGAAAATATATAGCTGAATCCGGTACTTGTTTTCTCATGGATCGTACAGTGTTAGCTATGAACGATTTAATCTTCAACGTCCCATACATTCCAACCTTGTCACGTATGCATTAACATATTTATGCGCAACGAATGCACAGTACTGTCTTTGAATGTCGAATTACAAAGGATAGTCGCACGTTAGATATAAGAAATGCATACGTATCAGTCTGTACTTTAACGTTGTCGGAGGCATGGGACGACACGACTAAAGGACATTCTTTTCCCCCCATTTATTTAAATATCATACAAAAGATATATTGTAAACAGGACGATATTGTCATCCTAACACGTCTTATACTACGAGGCATGAATTTTTCAACGTATACCATTTAATCGATTCGATAACGAATTCTCAATGGCGCTACCGCAAATAAAGCGTGTGTCATAATTTACATTAGTCGGGGAGTCGCCAAGTGTATCATCGCTATTTTCGCTAGAATGATCCGATGCAATGAGGCCTTGATAAATTACCAAGAATTCCGGCATTCCAGAGAAGCGTAAAAGGTGCGCCAATTCCAGTGCGAATATCTCTTAAGATAATTTACATAAATATCGAAAAAAATTATTTCTCAATCGCAATGGGCTTTTCATTAAACCCAATGATTGCTGCACATAAAGAAACATCCTATCGTTTTAATACCTAACTTTTTTTAATTTTAGACCTATCATACCTACAGCATTCTGTATCGATTACGAATAATTTTTTTTGCAAAAATTATATCGTACTTTTTTTAACAATCAAGATATACGTAAGATATTCGATCGGTTCAAGAATACTGTCTAAATGTAAACACGATCGATTTAGATATACCAGCTGAAAGCAGACCACGTGCGTACAACTATTGAACACCTGTTGCAGCACCGACTACGATCAACAGATGCCCATTTTGTCTGGGAATGATGCGATCGGTCACGCTAACGTTTTAATGGTACCAATCAGAAAGTATATTTAGGTAACACTGTACCTGACTTTCGTTACGTGAACAGCGTTTATATACGATTGGAATATGTAGACGAATTTCTGAAAGACCGTTAATCGTGGTGCAAATAACGGCTCGTTAGCCTGGTAAATAAAAGAGGACAAGAGCACACGCCCAGTGAATACCACACGAGCCACCATTGTCTCCTGTGGTATCACTGACTTACGCACTGAAGCAACCATAGCCATTTTAAGCAAAGCGACCCTGTCATAGATAAGCCGTCCTACGCGATATCTACCTACGCCATATCGCTTAATATTGCGTGTATTTATATATTTAGACTTTTTAAACCCACTTATAGTTTGCAGTGTTACGAAATTCAAAAAGTAGTCGCGCCACTTGATTCATTTCCGCAACGCAATTTCGTGACATTCGCTATAATGTGTATGCCAAATTATATAATTATTGACTGATGGATATAATAAAATATTTTATACGATCGTAGCGAATTAATATGTTATTGATACATGGATATAGATATGTGGGTCGTGTAGAAATTTTCGATAAAGTTTCTATTTCATTCAGAAGTATACATGACGTCATTATAAAAGTTGAATACTTATATTTGTAATTATACAGTATTGTCCGTAGCAGCAAAGTGTATTTTATGTTGAAGGGAACAAAATTTTTCGTTTTCAACAATACTTAGTCGTGTAGTTATTTTGAATAAAAGTTCGACTATGGTGACTAAGTAGCATTATTTTATCAAGCTTGCGCGAACGCTTGGTAGAATTTGTCTAGCCGTAACCAATGACAGTAGAAAATATCGCAGCATTACCCAACGACAGGAAATTCCAACGTGACGCTACTACTAGGAACCATGCATCACTGTGTTTTCAGCAAAACGTGTTTGCATCTACCTATAATCGGAAACGCAACCATACCCATGCTTGCTGCTTGTAATGGACGTTCATGCGTACCGAATTAAAGACGTCGACGATTCATTTTGAAATTTATTCTCACACTCAATATACACAGTCAAAGCATTATATCATTATAACAAATCGATGCTACTTTTACGTGAATAACATACAAAACGTAATATACGTATAAAGGAAACGTTAAACGATACAATAGAGGGATAAAAACACTATAGAATATATTATTTTCAAGTCCCCATTATATATATAGAATGTGTTATCCTCCAAAAGCCTTTATATATTTACATATCCCTTTGTCAGTGTTGAGGAATTGAATCTGTAGCAAAATAACATTTACGACCTAATTAGCATGAAAAGGAGGTCCATTTATATAATTTTTGGTATCTTTGAAAACGAAATCGATCTAAAGCTAAAGAAAGTAGCGTGTCCATAGTATGTTTAAGGTACAGAATAACCTGAATACAGAAAAACAATAAGCACTGTTAAGAAACAGAGCGAATGTCGTTTACAAAATACTGCATTTACCAAGAAACTTTACGACGATCATTCCCGTTATTATAGGAAGTACAAAACACGCCTGGAGTCCGACAGGGGTGTTGAGGTGCAACGAAAAAATGTATCCGCATGGTAAGATTAACCGACAAAGTGGTATACTCCCACGCAAGTTCGTTATCGTTATTATCGTTCACGATCTCGAGCATCGGGATCATCGATAAAATCCCAAGGATTGCACGTACTGTAAAGTCGATTCGCGCCATTGTAAAGTCACACGTTCTCAAGAACTTGTATATACAATAGTACCAAGTGCACTTATACGTTGGTATGTGAATATAGTAGGTATAGTATTATACAGCAAAGAATAGTCAGACAGTCAGATAGTCAGACAGTCAGCCACTCAGAGGATCATGATTTAAATCCTTGGCATTGACAGGGCTGACTTGGTGCAAAATCTCTTCGCGCTTTGTGTACGATACACCAATGGCTTACAAGTCCTAAGCCGTCGTGTTAATGTTCGAGCAAACGCGAATCCATTTGGCAGGGTCAGCCTTGTGCACTTATGCTTGTGAAAAATCTGCACTTTAATGGCAAACCCGGTAACGCTGACATGCTGTTCGTGATAAGCAGTGCTTTATGCTGGTATTTTTACTATCAGTTGTTACCGGTCACCTATTCAGGTTTAACGATTGTAACTATGCAAGGGTGACGGGTAACTTTTTGTATAGCACTAACGATAAGCATACTGCTATCCGTAGTAATGTGGAAACAATAGGAAATAATATGGAATATTATAAAGAAAATTTATAACTTATGAGAAATTTATTTTTGATATTTAATTTCAATGATGAAATGTGTCTCTTCAGTTTTTAAAAGAAATTGCTTTTAAGATGGCTTTTTAACCCTTAACTGGCAAGATGGGTCTGTGAGGTTCATACCGGATATCGCGACCTTTGTACCGGGCGCAGAGGGTGGGGTTTTTTCTACCTGCGTCAATACTATCCGTCAAAACGTTAAAATTGGGTAAAGTATCATTATCAAATTTTTGGTGAAAAGCTAGTGAGCCTGAGAGAATCGATAACGTAACTTTTTTCAACTCACTGGTTAAGGGTTAAATTAAGTGGCTCATACACGTAGTTATAGGTTCGTAGATCTTGGGCGTTAGTCGATTTTTCATGGTTCGAATAAGATCGAGCAAAAAGAATAATTTCATATTTATTTTCACCACAGAACATGTAAAGAGGTGCGCACGCGCGAAGTTACGAGGGAAAGCGAAAAACGATTTCTAACGGTTTTGTTTAATGTTGAAGAATTTTTCTCCTTTTCTCGTGTCACGGCATTTACGCAGCATCGTTTGAGAGGATGAAACAGTTGGTATGGTTGGCTAAGAAAGTTATGTCGGAATATTCTTTGGCGGGTAATGACCAGCTGTACAAACGTCGTCGTTGCATATGGGTATTTATCGATTATGGCGAGCGACCTTGGGGGCCTGGACGATCTTGTAAAGACGATGTTTTTCCTGCTCTCTGCATTTCCCATAATCGTAGTAATTTGATATAATTTACTTTCGTCTCTGGTATAGTGTACCTTCACACACGCACGCCCTGCTCATCCGTGAATTGTATGCATGAGAACACTATGGCGGATGCGTATAGAAATGTAAAGCGTCCATACACCGATTCCGTTCCACTTTTCACGTTGAATTAGTTCCTTGTATATTTTTTTATACCGATGAATCGATTGAGTCATCGTATATCATCAGATATACATGTGCCATAAAAGAACTAGTATATTGATCATTATTGATATAACTGAATGACATCATTTACATATAAATTATAATATTTTTTAATATCGATTTTTACTTCGAATCAAAACATTCACTTCGTAACCTCAAATTCTTGTCTTACTCTCGCAAATATTGGGAAGCTGATTTTAGATCGTAATTTGATTCAAAATATTATATAACAAAATCATCGATATATTTAATCAAACATGGGTGCTTTAAA
This sequence comes from Pachycephus smyrnensis, assembly GCA_030142225.1. Taxonomy (NCBI): domain Eukaryota; kingdom Metazoa; phylum Arthropoda; class Insecta; order Hymenoptera; family Cephidae; genus Pachycephus; species Pachycephus smyrnensis. Next base: position 188,614 of record JARQST010000304.1, on the reverse strand, counting down.
GGTTAAAGAGAACATGACGATTAACGATCGATAATATCTTTTAACGAATCAAAGTGAAAGTGTAGGTAGACAGCTACCCTGGTACTTTATTTCCAGTATATCTATATAATGTCTTTTCATGAAAGATTTTTTAAAGAAATAACAAAAAGCTTCAGTTTCAGTATTTGAAAACCACAACGTTTCACTATAAACAAAAACCGGAAAACATTGTTTCATTCTCACGACAAGAACTCGATCGTTGATCCTGATAAATCATAATCAATTACGCCGTCAATCAATCACAATCGAATCGACATCTCCCGTCACATACATCCTCCACATGAGAGCGTCCAAATCAAAATCCTTTTCACATACCGCCCCGGAGAAAGTGAACGCCAACCTCGGCCATTGACCATGACGATGAAATATACTCTAGATAAGCAGCCAACACGAAAGCACTTCGATAATCTTAAAGCTATAGCCGTAGGCATGAATAACCATTTTATTTTCTTTCTCATCATTACTTCAAAAGGGAATGCATCCTTACGTCATCAAGGGAAAGTTTCAATCGCCCGGAGCACGACCACACAGAAGACAATAAGACGAGAGATCTTGACATAACTCAAAGGTTATCTACCATAAGAAAATATATGCAGATACGTCTCAGATTAAAATTCAAACTGATACCCAAAACTTTACACAAAGTTTCTGTTTACCTTTCATCAATGAAACTTGATTTCACTTTCTTTTTTTATTTTAACATTTCTCGATTATCAATCGTGCCGACGCGACCGAAACGATTCTCATAAAAATTCAAGTCACGACCCCAGCTATCGTCTAAAATCCATAAGCCCCAAAGCGGTCGAGCGGAATTCTGGAGATATCTTATTAGATAAGTTAAAAAGAGTCGTAGGCAATCCTAGACGTGCGTATCTCGTTGGCTCTGAAGTAGAGACGTGCTCAGCACACGGATCGCACACTGACCCTCGGGCGCGTAAGCACGCGAGATGCGTACGATAAACAAGACAAGAGCAAAGAACGCAAAGACTCTTTCCGTTGCGGTAGCATTGCGTGTGAAATGTGATGGACACGGAACGATAGTAAAGTGAAAGCCAGACACATATGCTATATACGTTTGTATATCGAGTGAGCCAGCGAGAGTTCTTGCAATATACCCACATATGAGTTTCTGTTAGTCAATTTGAAATTGCGATTTGTTCTATATTTTCTTCGTTTAAAAAAAAAGTCTAACTATAGTATCCAGTAGGCATAATAGTAGGTTTAATATGATCGCGATTTCGCAAAATGCTTCACCAGTGAATACCTGTCTGTTTATAGTTGTGTCGAGGCTTGTAATACGTAATCGAGTGACGTGTCTCGCAGGCATAGTCATTTTCAGAAGCATACGTTATCTACGGTTCATGGAACGGCCGCCGGCGCGAAGGCTGAAGACGAATCAGCGTGCTGTGTGGCAAAGTCGTAAAGGCATGAGGAAGTCACGTACCGCTAGAACAATGCACCTCTGTCACCTCACTGAACTACAAGGCACCGACACACCGCACGAACTCTTCTTCTTCATCCTTTTTTTTCTACTTCTTATACTTATTACTCTCCAGAAGAACTCGTGGATACGCTGTGGAATCTTTAGATTGTGAAAACTCCATTGCTGCTTTGAAAAAAAAAGTTGTGGGAGACTTAAAAAGTTCGTACGTGGAATATATACAATTTTTTTGTCTACACATTACACTTGCCTTTATATTTCAATTGTCTTAGATGTGCATTTTAGTTGTTTCAAGTAAGAAAATAATTTTTATTTATAGTGAAATCCGTCTTGAATCAATACAAACCTATATAGGGTTTGGTAGGACTTACAGATTCGTCTGCTATTTCATTTTTTCAAATTGCCCGCTTTGTTTCTGTTAGAGTTATTGTACGATCTTTGTGCGCATGCGCACAAAGTGTCGTGTTATCTTTGCGAAACGAATAGCAGCAAGCGTGCACAGAATAGACGAGTTACGAGGCGCGTTAATGTTCTGCATTATGCGATTATCCAGTTCTTTTACTCGTATGATCATTCTCACGAGTGGTCGCATACGAGCGGCCTGTACAATCACGTGCTTTGAGAAAGTATTGATAGCCGGAGGGCCCGGTGGGGCCCGAATTATCTTGCGGCACGGGCTTTGTAAGGCCCAAGCTTAAGTCGAAGCTGAAATGCGTGTTGTTGACCCTCGCCGGTCCGATGTTCCCAGTCTAGCCACTTTCGTTCCATTTTTTTTCCTTCACTTTTTCTTTCTTTCCTCTTTTTGCTTTTCGATACCGGCGAAACTGCTCTTTGTCGGATATGCACCGGCAGGCAATACTTCCTTCGTCGAGAATGCATTCCCAATGAGGCCTTATCCTCCTGCGGCGCATTCCATGAATTAATACGAAAGAACCGGAGCGTTTTGCGACTGATATACAATTATTTTTTATTTAAGGCCATATGAGTAATGAGTTTTATGAAATACATATACATAAAGGGTCTAGGATAGATCTGTCATAGTGAAATATATGACTTGGGTTTCTATTACGTACTTCTTCTTTTTTTAAGGATAGCTATATGGTGCAAGTTTGCAATTCGTTATAATCAATATGCCCGATGCACGTAGATATGGCAAAAGACGTGGGATTTCGGAAATAAAAGTATCATACGATGCACCGCGAGAACGAATAAAGTAAAACCAGTTTGGTCGACAGGAGTTTTGAAAGTTATGTCTTGGCTGATTGCTGCTCGATGGCGTCCATACGTGGTTGCGCTGCATCGCAAAAAAAAGAGACCTCTGGATACGTTTCGTTGCATTCACTTTTACGTTGTTACCGACTCACATGTTCTTGGAAAGCATGTTGTACACTGATACACGGACATGTAGAAAACGTACCTGAGGATTTACGATATCCAAATGAAATTTACTTTCGCTTCTAGCAACTATGCAATTAACGGGAAAAATCATTCGGCATAAACGTTTATAGCTTAACTTTTTCAGAAAAGCATAATGATCATTTCAAACGGTAAGACAAGTGAAATTTTTTAAAAGTACACAAACTTTTCTCGAATCTTTCCATTGCATATAAAACAAATATTTGAAAATATTCTCATGCATTCCATTTAGTACTGCAAGTACCAGAATTGATGTATCCCTCTCATATACAGGGCTTTATAACGCAAAATAATTTCGCGGTGCACATACGCAACTTTCGCCCATGAAAGAGTTACTGCAGCTCGTTTGCATCGAGCAATTTGCAGTCGTCAGCATCAAACGCAAAGTAATCTTAAGTCACAAAGCCGCAGTGCCAGATGACCATGTAAGAGCATCGTACGCCAAGGGTGACCGGAGGATCCACCTTTTACACTTACTGCACTTATTGCACTAGCATGTGCCAGTATATGTCCCCGAAACATACATACCAATATATACGTATATATTATATACATTTGGGCAAGCACTGCGTGGTACCAGCCCACACGTTCTACCTCAGGAGCTCACGTCAGCACTTTACGCATACTCGGAGACTATAGCTGAATATACACCAGACCCATCCTGACTCCCGGAAAGGATACTTAAAACAACAAGAAACGTACCTCCTTGCTTATTTTGCCAATTGAAACCCTGACAGAGACGACTGATGAGAAAGAAAAGTAATTTGGGATTTTTAATATCATCCAGGACCCTCTCTTCGTTGCGATCAACCCTCGTGTCAGTTTCCAAGTCTCGAACGATTATCGTATAGTGATGGTATGGGGTAAAAACGGCGACCTGTCTTCTGCAGCCGACTGTCCCATGAATTGGACGAGTTCCTAGAACATTGGCTATTGACAAGATGGACGGTGCCCCGGGTCCTCGTCTCGTTCATTCTTCACGAGCCAATTGGTCCGATTCGGCTCTTTCCGCAGAATGAGACGCGCTTAGTGTGTCTGGGCTCGCAGACGGCTAACAAAACACCTCGCCAAACTACTCGGCCATTCTCGTAGGAACTCGCGCGGCGGCCCTGTTGCCTGCTAGCTGGCGTAAAACATTCTCAATCAATGACCAAGGATAAGAAGTGGGTTGGTCGTCTGAAACTGAAAGTTGGCGTGGGATGACAGCTGCAAGACTGGGACCGGTCCTTGCTTAGTTAACCTCAAAGGAAGCTTAACGAGGCAACAGAAGATAACCGATATAGTCGTATACTATTATCTGATTGTAGGGAAACATTATAGAAAATAATTTAAAAAAATAATTAAAAATTAGTATCAGACACGTACCATACGTATATCGGTGTGATCTATCAAGTAATTCGATTAATGAGCACATCACTGGGTATGTCATTATTAGCCAGACAAAAAGGCGTGGACGCGCATCATCGCTCCGAACGATTCGGATGATTTGATGGCAGTCGCACTCGGTGAAATTCGCGAGAAAAACCAGCTCAATTATTGCAACGCACGGTAGTCGAACGTATATCGATTCGATAATCGAAATCGAGTACAGCGGACTGGTCGAACCGGTTCGATTTAGTCGAGGTGCGCAAAGATCGTCCGATACGCACCGAGTTCGCTCACAGCGATTTTTACGCAATTCACTGCGTGTGTTGACCCTTTTGACCGCAAAAGAAATCCCGAGGATATTTGCGTGCATAGATTTCGTCACCGCCGTATATTAACTCTACAGACGTTAGATGTTAATCTTGAAAAGAAGCCGAGCATTTACACACGACTGAACGATACCTAACCTCACAAAAACCATAGTAATAAATTCTGCTCTTTATTAACTGGGAAGCTAACACGATACAACTCATCGGTAGATAGATGTATAACCACTGTAGTATACACGTTCACGTATGCACAACGAAATAAAGGTTTCATACAGTTCAGAAGCAGCTATTCTGATCCTCCAGCAGTTCATCATACAGGCGTCTATAAGCTCCTAGCGATTTGTCATGCTAATGCACGTACAACGTTTCAGTAATAACGTTTCACTTTTGAATTGACTGCGTCGTTCTCCAACACGAACGTGAATTTATGACCAGGTATAGATATACCAGGAAAAATCCGGATCAAAATAATCAGAGAAAGACGCGGTCTTTCAACAATGTCAAATAAGCACCTACGAAACTTTCAGCGACCTACGGATCCGCCGTCTTTATGTACAAGTAACCAAATATGTCCTCCTGGGTTGATCCGTGAGATTGGATATCTTTAAGAAATCCCACGCACTGCTATATTCTATGTTCATTGCTGAGACAAATCTTGTTTATTATTACGTTTTGTGTATTTTGTGATATTATGTGATTTTACATATTGTACGTTCAACGCTTGAAGCTTGTATCTCGTGCATTATTCATCCGGGCTTTTGTATTTTGTGATATATGCATGATACGTATTTCCATATACTGAGCATAAATCGAGCATAATTACGCAAGCAGATGACATTAGAACGATTCGCAATGAGAACTTGGCTGCACGACGCAATAAAACGTTATGCCAGGAACGGATGGTAGATTTAATTATAGCCAGGGGCTTTGTTTGGCTAGTTACAGGTCAGTGGTCAGCTGCTGGATACGGAGTTCCAGCCGACGGTGACGGCGACTTGTAAAGCTGGCACCATGACCATCCGCGTGAACGTCAATCAAAGTTTTGTGGGTGCTGTGCACGCTAGAGACTTTCGAACACCACCCTGTATGACCTTTGGAAATGGTTCTAATCATGCAACACTTGAAATCAATTTACTTGCACCTAAAGGCGCTCCAGAATACTGCGGTGTACTTATCAATAACGTAAGTAACCTTATCTATAAGTCCTATTTTCACTATAATTTTTGCAATAATTATTACAACTCACAAAAATTCAAATATAAGTATTTAATTTGAACTGTATGTCCTATTTACTTTTCAGAATACGGAAGAACGTTCAGTACCGATTGCCGTCAGGATACACAAGACACTCGAACTGGCGGATGACAAGTTTTACGTTATTACCTGCGGCAAAGCAGGTTTCAAGAATGCCAAGTAAGTCCTGACTGAGTGGAATAATCTGTCCTGACAACCGTTTTAGGAAATACAATCAATATAATGATAAATGTCTATAGCTGTTCTAAAGTTATTATAAACGTCGTATTCCAATCGTTTTCTACTCAAATTTATGCCCTTTGTAATGGTAGCGTTATTACTCTTATATAGGTTGGTAATACCCTTGGACGTAAGATTTGCCTATTAACCAGTCATAACTTGGGAATGCGACGTATCTAGTACTACCATATACACGATAGCACGATCTTCCATCGAAGAAGCAGAATGACTCTTGAATAGCCTTCGACGTCTACTTGCTCATTCATGTAAAGTAAGCTTGCAACATCGCGTCGTAGAGTCGCTTCCAGTGAGAATTGCCTTTCCAGTCGCTTGATGCATAACCCGGCAAAGAAACAGCTGATACTCGCCACGTGCTAATCGTGCATTACACGAAAGATTATGCAGAAATACAAAAAAAAATTGTTTTTTCTTAAATCACATATTAACATAGTTATACAACTCATCTTTGATAAACATGCCATTTCTTATGTGTAAAATAATTTTTAATTATGTATCAAGTCGTGCTATTCCTTTTTGTTTAATTTTCAAAAAAGCTAGAAGGTACTCACGAATTTTATTTTTCAGGAATGAAACCTCTCTTGTATCATTGAGGCTTTTGGATGGTGGGCGCCGTGTACAGGATGCCACCTACGGTCACAACTATACTTTGCGTGCTGAGATCTCACGGCCAGATGGTTTGTAACATCTTATCCTTTTATAATATTTATGCAGCACTGCCAAGTCGACTTAACATATTTATAAGTTCCGTTTGCCTCTAACCGTACCAGGATTCACAGCTCCTGCATGAACTGTAACAATAAGTTTCCCCTACAACTTGAATTCTATTATTTCCCAAAGAATTTCATCAAATCATGTTAATCCTTATATAATATACAAATATCATTTCCATTAAAAAAAAATTCTATCTACTTACAGGAACGTATGGTATAAGAGTCAAATCTTGTTTTGCCTTCAACAAAAAAAACTCTAGCGTCCAGTTGATCGATAACAGAGGGTGAGTTGTTAATTACAACGTATAATTATATTATAGTACGATCTTGTCTTGGGGAAAAAAAAAAACAAGAAATTGCTTAATTTTTGTATACGTCATAAAGCCTATCTTCTACTCAGTTCCGTTGCGTTGATTAACGCGAAATAATCGAATGTTACGTAACTGACGCGTCGGGTCAGTATCGCTGCGCTTGAAAACTCGTTCATATTTCGACATCGAAGAAAGACTGTGCAATTCGTTAGCAGGCACAATGGCATTTGATATTTTAATGGTACGATAGAACGTGCACGCTTGAATGCATGCATGTCAAGGCAGCTTCCTACGGCCCCGCCTTAGATGCCGCAAATCGTTTAGCCTGGAAAGTTTCTTCTCAGTTTGCACGCGATATATGTAGACAATCGCGTATTATGTTCACATGTCTAATATCAATACAATGAGTATGAACAATTGGGTATTGCATTCATCATTGAAAAAACTAGGCTATCGTACATTCACCTACGTATAGACAGAATAAAATATATAGTTAATGGCCTAAATTTATAATATCAAGGAACATGGCGAAATTTACTTGAAAGTCCATTTAACGTAAACACTATATGAAAATGAAAACATTAAAACTTGAAGCTCTTTGAACTTCCTGACCCTGTCGTGGACCCATTCGTGTTAATGCCCGAGCGTTTATGTTCTTTCCGAGATTAGCTAATATAATACTCTCGTTATGGTTCTGCAAAAGGACCAAGAAAATGGAGGTCAAATGATGTGTAACGGGGAGAGGTTGCGGATTCAATGACTCGTAAAATTACACTTATAATATATTAGTACTTATAGCAAGTTGGTACAATTATTTCTTTTTTTTTCTCTTCCACGTTATTTCGTTCCATCTTCTATTATTAATAGTGACCTTGTATTTTATTACTTTCCTTGAGGAACTGGTATTGCCTTCCTTATGAGTTAATGACCAATCAGAAAAAAAGGATATGGCGTTACGTAGGCGGACGTATAAAATGCGAGATGAATGATTGTTTTTAATTCTACATCGTGAAATATATTTAAAAAAATTTGTTTGAAGATGTCCTGTCAAAGCACGAGTGATGACGAAATTCGTGTTCGATCCTGCGACTGGTCAGGCGGATGCAACACTCTTTTCAATGTTCCGGTTTTCTGACAGTCCGCAAGTGCATTTTCAGTGTGACATCGCAGTGTGTAAAGGTGAGTAGGTCATTTTTTTGTTAACAATCAAACGCAGTCACAAAATGGCCGAATGATTTTTTTATAATAAAATAAATATTTACATCGACTCGATGCGAAACCAGTTTGCGAATATAGGCCCTCGTCAGTCACGGTTTATTCAACGAAAGATCCTGCCCGGATAAGAGCTCGAAACCCGATGGGAGCGCGCGAAATATTTTTACCGGTCTAGCAACTGCCTAGCATTGTATTCAGAATAGTACAGATAGCACGTAAAACTTGACAACGCTAACCCATAAAATTGTATTTATCGTGACCACCGCGCTATAACATTACCAAGAGGCGCGCGAGACGGCCATAGACATTAATTTCTGTTTATCGGGATTTACTAAAACTCGTTCTATGATATTGCCGTTGTACATTTCAAGCAAGCTAGTCCACATCCGGTTTAGCACAGCTTAAAGTCAATAGACAGCCACACTGAGAACGGTCTATATATGGCATCTAACGAAGATAACAATATTACCAAGTTAAAATCGTGAGAAATTCTAACCGAAGACAATATATAACTTAACACCTATTTAAAATATAAAAAAAAAATTTCTTCTCCACAGAAAGTTGTGGAGTCCCAATATGCGACGACGACGAAGATACCGGTATAAAAGGCGTATCCACAACCGGGCAGAACGTCGCAGGTGAAGAAGGAATTCTTCTGGCTGGTACCAGCGTGTTCGTCCTTGATCCTGGTGAAAAGCTCTGTGAGTATGCTAATGTACCAAGACTAGTTAAACTTACGATAAAATCCATCCGGCGAACGTAGCCGAACGGCAGTTGTTTCGTCTTGATAGAAATGATTACGCGACAGAATCGATCATACCAAGTAGACATGTCGAGACATATCGATTGGAGATCGTTAATTAACTATAGATTCTAATAGCAATCCTTGTCAACAGTTAGTTTAACGAGAGCATATAAAGACTAGTACACACTATATATATAATATGTATACACATAATGTATACATACATTCTACATGAGCTTAATGGCAACGCGAACTATTCGTATTACACAGTAGGCATGTAATTATTCGTAGTGACTGATGTGACGTTACCGCCTACTCACTCAGTCACATCTGACTCTGTAATATGCTCGCTGGTTTTGTAACTGTACCTAATGCTCAATTGCGTATACACGCGTTATGTATATACACGCATCGTATTACAGAGATATCTTACGTGTGCGTATATAACGTATCGATACGTTACTTAGACTGTCAAGGGTCTATACAAATAGTGGTAGGTACTCGTAGGTTTACATCGCTTCTACATCCGCCTTAGAAAGTTGCCCTGCCTGTTGACACAATAATGCGAAAATAGATTAGCCTTTTCACAGTCGTTTAGCTATCGCCGAACGCTTCTTGCGGTAACGTGGTAATCGTGACGCAATGAGAACGAATGGTGGTAATTGTCGCGTTCGATGTCATGGGAATTAGTCAGAGAATACCCTTGGTGTGTATCTTCGTTGAAAAGGGCTACAGTCGGAATTTATGCCTACAGATAACTTTTTGGTATAATTTTACTATATGTTATATCGATGTTTACTTTTGCATTTGGAAGCTTTTAGGATGGAATTGAAGAGTGAACGTAGGCTGTTTTTGTATATTATATATCGCTTCCTAATATATCGTTATTTATTTACGTAATATCCGTGCCCCGTTCCACGTACCATTTCCGTATTTGTCCAGGAACCGGTGTACAGTATCCTTTCCACGAATAGCTATATTGCCAGTCGGTAACGAGCTTTTAACGACATATTCGGAAGGCAGAGAGTACAGGCTCGTCCCTCCATAACATAACGTGGCATAACAGAATAACGTGATAAAGCATTGATCGTGCGAACTCATCGCAACGCGGCACGCTGAGAAAATGCAGAAGCGTCTGCTAACGATTAAAAGTTTGCTGGACATTCTTAGCGCATCGAAGTGGAAGGTGAAAGTTAATTACCAGCAAGTAGTAACGATCTGTCGCGTGACAAGTCTCTTCCTGTAGCAGTAGAAGAAGCCATTTATTTTATTTGCAAAGCACTCCTCGAGCCTCGTCGCTCGTCGCTACCTCGTTTAATTATTACATACTCTTGGGTAATTTTTTTGTTGCCACGATTTTTATTTCATACATTTTTTTCATATCCATACAAAAACTCGATTGGCTTTTACGATATAACCATTTATTGTACGAATTCAATGAGAACCCCATTAATTACATTTTATTTGCAAAATACTTACGCGGAAGTGTTTTTGCAAAGAATATTTCATTATTAGTTCACTTGTTATTCGATGCAAGAACTTCTTTTTTTTTGGCACGTATATTAATTTCCGTACACGGTATTGAATTTATTATAAAAGTATTATGAGATAATTACGTCGACTTGATTAGGTATTATTTATAAAGTATGTAGATATATCGTATGATCAACTACAGTCTGAACCTTGATTATCGACTCGGAGAACGTTTCTACGCATCTCGAGACGACCCTTTGTTGCGCGCTTTACGATTATTCCCATGCAGATAAAACTAGCGTGGTTCAGTTAAGTAGTAAATAATATTCGCCACAGGCATTTATGGTCTCGTATTGGCGTATCTGCCCACTGCATTGCGGGAATTCCCATAAAATATCCATCGCCATATTCGATTCTGCGCATGCGCACGCGCGTACGCATATAACATGGAAAACAGTGAATCGAACAAATTCAAAAGACATGGGATATCCGACTCAGTTGTACCAACCCTTATTAAAGAAAATTTAGATAACGGTAGTGACCAACGTAAAACTAAAGTGCGCTGAGCCTCTAAGGCTAGGGTGTTGCAAAAGTTAATTAGCTAGAATAATCATGAGCAGTGTTGCCTAATTAGCGAACGGGACGTTCCACAGTTCACTCCTGTTATATTGCAAAGATGTTCCTTATCTCGTTTGATCCTCCGATTTCTAAGGCGAGCGCGCGCGATAAGGCCAGATTGTAATTACGCGCCGGTGTAATCGGCGCTTCGTGTAGACAAAAGAAAAAGATGGCAAGAACCGCGCGATCGTTCTGTACTTATTTTCCTTTTTTATTTATTTTTTTTGCAATTTTTCTTATCCTTTACTCCCCGTCCTTTAATCCGTCGCGCGTGCACCTATTGCTGCGTTCTTGGCTGTCTGCCGCGATCGAGCGTAAAATGCGGGAAATTCAAATTGCACGATCGCATTCGCACGCATGAAAGATGGCGACGTATCTCTTTGGCGTCGAGGGACATTTAAACGCTCGTTTGTGGAAGGTGACCGGCGTGAATAATGATCTGGCAAAGTAGTTAGTTCTATACTTGACAGAAATAAGGATATCGTCTCTACGGTCCTCGCTCTTCCTTGCCACTAGATCTTGCAGGACTCGGCGGATGGTGGGCGGTTGAAGTAGCCTCCATTACTTATGCCTACAGCAAAATGTCCATCCAATGTACAACCCGCATGACACTTATGTTCCTATCGTCTGGACGGTTAAGTTCCCCTGTAACGCGTTTATAATTATACATTTAATTGGTTATTTATTGGAAACTTTATCTAGTCAATGACTATATCACATTACCTATAACCTACTCGTATACGAATACACTGGTTAATACTGGATTACATGTTCGTGTCAGAGTAAAAGGTCTTCCAGACTTCGCTAGGTGTAATAACTCAACTAATCTTGTAACCTCACTGACGTAAATCAGTCATGGTATCAATATCTATTCAACCAAGAGAATGGACCATCGATAATCTTTATTCGGGATCTTTCTTGTTGGCGAGGCCGATTCTCTTGCGCGTACATGTAAACCGGTCGGGGTGTGGTTCACTCTGGTCCCTCTTGGTCCACGTTGATGTACCGGTTGGTTCAAATGGTCACATTGGGCCCCTCTCTTCCACGATATATTCACGTAAGCTCCAATGCCTTTGGCCGAATGCACGATACCTCTACATGCATCTACTATTCAGCTCGGCGGAATTCCAAATGGCTATTAGGAATTCGTACACTGGAAATACGCCATTTCGAATTCAGTCTGGGCACCGACGTGTCATTAAGTCGTGCCCATACTTCGTAAGAGGTTTACCCATTTTTTTTTTCAGTTCATACTTTACCGTGGACTTGTGTATGTTATATATAACACTGTATTACATTACAAAATTCTTTTTCTTTATATCGTTCATGTTATAGTATATCTTCTGATTATCTGAAACTTTGAAGTCTATGAACAAGAAAGTTTTATCTGGATTAAAAATATACTATAATTATGTGGCTTGATTTTTGTACATTTTAATTATAAGGATGGGGTAAGTCCTAACGAATTTCCCTGAAAATATGTTTGACAAGGTACGTCCGGCTTTGCGAAATATTGCCGGCGATGATGGCATAACAATTATTATGCACGAACAAACTTTACACGGAATTTCTACTCGTCGTTCATAAATCATTGAGCATACAAAGAAATCCTTCTTTGTCTATGCTATGTAGTTCTTGTTTAACTTTTGACAGAAGACCGATCGGTGTGTGTTTTAAGATGAATCTTTAGACAACGTGTAAAATACTTTTCTTTTGTTTACAGCCGTTCAGACCTTGTGCGATGATGGGAGTGTACATCCACCTTGGCTTCTATGGCTGGCTATAGCTCTTGGTGTCCTGTTCCTTATCATGCTCATCATCAATATCTTTCTTTGCTCTGCAATGTCCTGCAGTTGCACTCGCACCGAAATCATCGAGAAGGAGCCATCCATCATCGAGGATTACGACCCCTATCGTAGCTGGCACGGATCTCAATACGGGTCGAGGTTTGATTTAATCATTATACTAACTATTCATCACGTTAGAGCATTAGGATCACAATTACGATTCCGATCGATATTGATGACAATTCCAAGAGACTATACTGATAAGTCATTTTACATATACGCGTTCAGTCTGTTTACTGAAATCCACATATGTATATATAAATATATCTGTAGCTTGAAATTCTCAATGCATTCAACCATCAGTTACTTGCTATCCGAAAAAAAGTCCTTATTACCGTTTGAAGGAATTTTAAAATTGCAAATGAAACTTCTTCATCCATTCAAATTGTACGTTCGGTCTCGCGTGTCTGCCCACAACGGTACGCATCTCCTTTAGCGACCATAGTAAAAGATACGGTCAAAAGTTTCTCGTAAGCCAGTCAATACTAAATCGGGTTACCGATATCGATCCAAGCCGATCGAAGTCGAATACGTTGTTTCGTAAATTCCAGGCAATTTAACTTTCACAGACAAAGCAGACACTTTAAGCGATATACCCTGTTCCAAGAGGGTGGTATTTTTTGGCGATACTTCTATTCCCACCTATATCAAGCTATCCAGTTTCCCTATAGGTATGATACAAGCGACCCGCCTCAACCTACTTGGGTCGAATCGACCTTCTGGTGTTGTAACTGATATCAGCACCTGATACGAGGCACACGTGCGAGGTCAAGAGGTCACTCCATAGTTACACTCAGTATAAAGGCGCGCTCGAAGCTTTTAAAATTACCCACAAAATTTCAAGTTGCCTTCGTCATATCCAATCGCAAATTCCACCGTTCCATCTTCTTCCCTATCCCGTCCCCACCCCCCCAACCCCCTTCATCACTTGTAAGAAAAGCTTCAACATTCATCCTAGCATTTTTTATTCCGGATTCGTAACTATACACCCTTACACGTTAAACCCGTAAGACGCGCACAAAATACTCGAACGTACGTCGTTCGCATTACCTACATTCTCCACATTACACAGCAATTCCAACGACGACGTAAAGTAAGTCAAGAATCGCGCAGGTGCGAGAAAGTAACAACAATACGATACAGTCAGTTACACGCTGCTCCCCAGTATAGAAAAAAGCAAGAAACATACGACTTGGGTGCGCGGTTTCTTTTAATGAAAAAAAAAAGAAAAAAACAGCGCCACGTTAAATATGTCGGCAGGTATAGAAACTAAGAGAACGAGAAGAATAGAGAAGACGTAAGAGTGATCGTACAATTTAAAAGTGGTTTTCGCATCGGTACGACTATAACCAGCCGATATGTGCACTGTATATAGGTATAGGATATAACATACAGCAACGTAGGTAGATACTGTAATGAGAAATTCTCGATGAACAAAGGAGAAGCTGCGCGTCATAGACATCCTTTCATAATAAGAGACTCCCATGCTTGTATACATTTACGTTACACCGTCCTCATGACGCGTAATCGGATCGCTCTACTACAAAGCGATTTCCGCGTTTCCATAAATGCTCCTCCCGTGCTTCACCCACATTTCTATGCTAACGACGCGGAAGCGCGCGATGGTGTTTTAATTGCATTAATTAAAACGGAGATGCCGATTTCGTGTGCTAACAATACTGACCGCTGAACGGACAATGCCGTGTCGATGTTTAATTCATGGACGGACAGCAGTCCCTTATACCAACTCTTCTCGCATATTTGTGCATAGTATAACGGTTTGCCGATCTACCGAATCGTTACTAGTTTATGGTATAGTAAACCGTATAGTTAAATGCAGGAATTGTACGGTAGATCCAATCAGTACGGATGCGCTAGTTGGGTCTATTTATTTCTGCACAATGAGAACCAGAATATTGAAATTGTTATATGGGACAGTTACAGTTGAAAAATGATAAACTTGAAAATCATTTAGTGAATAAATCAACGAAATAACGTGGATGTGTTAATCTTAACAATATCGCGTTTATCGAAGGAATATTTATTATTTCAGATATTCCCTGAACGGAAAGCCAGGATACGCATCAGGAGGTTCGACTATGAACTCGACAAGATCGATATCGACGAATAGCGATCATTACGCGATCGTTCACTCTCGTCCAGGCAGTCGATACTCCGGACCTGGTCACAAGCATCATCATCATCACAGAGGTCCACCGTCCAATATCGGTTCCCATTATTCTGGAAAGTGAGACGACACAGTAATCCCGTATTGTGTGGATAAAATGTCGACTCTTATTCTTACACTGCGCCGATGCTCGTTTCTTTTACGGTTAATACAATTTACACAGAAATGGCGAAGCTCCATTCGACGATTCCAAGGAACGTTATAAGCCGAGGTCGTTTCAGTAGAACGTTCCGTGAACTGGTCAGATCGGTCGAATGGACGACTCTTTACCTTACATTCCTTAAGCTCTTAAAATTCTTTGCGTATCTGCTAACCCGAAAGTACGATACCAGCAATCGCATAGCTGCGACTCGGAATGGTTGAGTCGTTATTTGTGCGATGCACATATGAACGCACCAGTCTAAACGGCCAAGTGCTGGTACGTTTGTATATCTATATCTGCTGGCCAGGATACTAATGCGAATCGTAAAATGTCCGATAGAACGCCATGCCTTGTGTTATTGTTATTGTGGACGAGGATGACAATCCAATCCAAATCTCTGCGTGGCCATTGGTGAATCGATTGAAGGCATTCGAATTCAGATTGTACTTTAGAGTGCTTACGAATGTAGACACCAGTTATTGATTAGGATACTTTAATAATAATATTAATTATGAATGAGCCTGCTGAATGGATTCTCTTGTATATAAAATTGACCGTTGAATCGAAAAGTGAATTTGTCAAAGTGACAGATCAGTACTTTTGTTGTTCTCTTCTGTCGATATCATTAATTATGATAAGCCCATCCGTATGCTGGAGGAATATTTTATTCATTGACATTTTGTTTTTTTGATATTGCGTACGGAAGTGCCAACGTGAGATAAAGAAATTTTTTAAAAACCAGTGAATTGCGCTTATATCATTTGACAGGCTTGAGTTTGTCAGAGTTTAAAACGTACTGATCTAGCGAAACTATTAACGAAATAAAAATTTAATTAATTACTCATGACACAAACGACAGCTCTGCTGTTTCTAACAATTTCACGTTTAAAATTCGTACTTTTCTCTATTTTTCTTCTTTTTTTAACAATGCTCAACAAACAGGCACTGCGAATTGAGTAATTACTTACTAAGCTTATAAAATAGTTTTACGCAGCACTCTGTCTGTACGTACTGTTTTATACCGTCCAATCATTACACTGTTCAAATTAAAATTACTGTATTATTTTGTAATCTTCAATTCTACCGTTTTACAAACCAATCTGCAACCCAAACCACGTATCCCTTTTTCTCCTGGATATTCAGATAAGAGGTAAGTAATGTATAACGTTAGCAAACGTATTCAATGATGATAATAGTTTAGTAACATTTTTATTTGTAATAAATACTAACATTTGTCCATTATAAATTCAAAACAATAGATATCATAATTCCATTGGTAAGTTGTATGTTGTAGGATATATGCTATATATATAATATATATTATGTTGCCATTTTCGTGAAGAGATTAACTAAAAATAGCGAACTTCCTTGTTAAAGTACTTGTAAATTAATATAGCGAATAATCGCGAAATTTCAAGACACGAGAAACGTCGCAATCTCTGGAAAACTTTGTTGAACTAAACGGTAATCAATTAAATACTGTTCATCAAATGCGTCGAAATATCAGAAACCAAAAATAAGTTAAAAATGTCTATTAATATTCATCGATCTGTTAAACAGTAATCCAAGGATATCAACTTTATCATGTAGATAATGGGACGCAATGCTCATAACAGTTTGGCTCCATGACAAAAGCGACCTATTATGTAATATTTTGTCATGAATATAAAAAATGGTAAATTTGCGCATCTAGGCACGAACGAATAAATAATGATGTCATTTGCTTTGAGCAAACTTGACTCACATCGCAAAAGTAATAGTCACGATGTACGAATAGTATGAATGCCAAAATTAGATGTCATTTAAAATACAAAATTGCCTAATCGTTTAACTAAGATTGACTATGTATCATTGAAAATGGATAATACAGTTCGATGTTTATTGATCCTGAATACAGAGTCACGCGATTACATAAAAAAATAAAAATAACACTAGTAGTATACTCGGGTATTAGAATATAAAATTGCAAATTAATTTTCAATTCAATGGACAGCTTTTAATGCGACTCTCCCTATTAGCGTTTAGTCGTTGTATGTTATACAGTTACAATTGACGTAATAGACAGTGTTCCATGATGTAGAGAGAAAAATATTGCGAATCAAGGAATTAAAATATTATGGCTGCAGAAATACAAGAACGAATGGTTTTACATAAAAGGGCATATTTTTTAGTTTGTACAGAACATTCGGTTTCGAATACTGTTGGCGTTGAGTGTCGTATAGACGAGTTGTTCATAATATCGCAAACAACAGAAGTTAATATAATGTATTATTTATGCGTTCAGGATCCTTACACCAATATAATATTTTATTTTTATCTAACGATAAATTATTATCGTGGCAACTATTCTATACACAAACACGGGATATTGACGAGTCACTGGACTAAAAAAATTTTGAACATCAAAAACATAGTATCGCTATTTAACCCTTTACATTCTATGCGCCAACCGGGGTGGCTGTAGTCGAGTAGGCTGGTCAAGTCACGCAAAAATATGCGCCGAGCGTAAAGGGTTAAATGAAATGATTCTTATAAGAAATATGTATATATGAAAACAATAAAATATAATTGCTATGTTTTGTATATTCAAAAACAATGTCAACTGCGAAAACACATGTTTTTTTATCAATTCTTTTAGATCTTGCGATACTAGTACGGTGCCGAAGTTATTTATCTATAATTGATTCATGTATAATGAATAGCATAGTAACTATATATATTCTGAAATATACGCTTGCGCTACTACATTTATGTGCGATATAAACTAATTAACCAAATAAAACATTTTCATTCATTTTGTTTAGATCTTTAGATTCAACGCAGATAGTAATAAGATAAATAACTTTCATATACTATTAGTGCTTGCTTCGTTACGAAAGACGTTAGCAGCTAAGGAATTAATTACGTAAACGGACGCCTTGCGAATTATGGAGATGAAGACACTGGTTAAAAAACAACACGTATTTTATGTTTACTGATTGAAAAGAACAATGAATACGACAAAACTAATGTTTCAACTAATTAGGCCACACCCATGTAATATAATTACTTACAGTAATCAAGTACTACGCGTCGTTGCATCGTATGATTTTCGTGTATGGCGAATTTCGATAATTTCTATGCGCACTGTGTTAAGTGCTTTTTTTTATAATGAATTCATGATGCTACGACTTTGGGGAAAAAAAGAAATATCTTGAAAGCTAAATACTAGCGAATGGAATATTAAGCTAATTATGAATTATTGTTTATAAGGTAATTGTTATAATTATAGTATATTTTACAATTTTTAAAGCGTCATTGAATCCTTTAAGAATGCAAATTATAGAAATAAAATTGTATAATCGACTTATGATGATTCTAGTTTCCATTTTTATATTATT
Source organism: Pachycephus smyrnensis (assembly GCA_030142225.1). Classification (NCBI taxonomy): domain Eukaryota; kingdom Metazoa; phylum Arthropoda; class Insecta; order Hymenoptera; family Cephidae; genus Pachycephus; species Pachycephus smyrnensis. The sequence continues at coordinate 169,901 of JARQST010000304.1, read as the reverse complement.
AATCTACAAATATTCATTAATCTACTGGTCACACCTTACTTGAAAATAATAAAATCACATTCCTTATGACTGTTTGTGATAATATGAAAATGGGTTCTGTACCGTTGGTCATTAACTAATCCTGCGTCATTTTTGAATGACTTCATTTGTTCAAAACATTCTACTGACCTTCTTTACGAGGGAGAATGTTGATTGGAGCTTGGTAAAAAGAAAATGTTTACCGTGCGAGTGACTAGCATTCTTCAATAATAATATGAGACATTTAAATATTTAAATAGAGTTACAAATTTCAAAATTATTGCTGTAACATAAAAAGTACTTTACACTCTTAAACGTCACGTGGTATTATAAATATCAAGTACAATGTGAATAATTGCTAAGAAATACTCCTTTCCAAAAAAAAAAAACAAGATGAAGGAAACCACGTGAAAAAATATTTGATATCCAGCAAGATTTTTTGCCATCTGCTTAACATTATAGCGGTTGTTGCGTTGTTTTTCTTTTTGTATAATAGAAAGAAAGAATACGAGCATTTCGAAAATCGATCACTGCGCATATCAAGAACTAGTATACTTTCATAAAATTGTCCAATTCCCTAGATTTAAAATATCTCTATATTTAAACAACTAAATATTTAATATTTGAACTTGAAAGATCATATCATCGTTTATGTAACATCCTAATAAACAGCTTTTATTTATATATTAAACTTATTTCGTGTTTAAACAATAAGTGTACTTGTATGTATACAGGATATACTTTCTAAAAAATTACTAAACATTTAGGTAGCTTACTATAGAGAGTCTATATTATACGTTTCATAAATTTATCCTAACTGTTCATACACATGTCGATCCGATCGACAAGAGTCATTGTGACAAATAGCGAAGACAATAAAGTCGAAGCTCCATTTGGTAATTCACTCTACCTCTTCCGTAGTTACGAAAAGTCGATCACAAGAACTACGTTTTATAATATAATTTTCATATAATTTCATCAGCAGAATCTAATTTATCGATTTATATACAAATTTAGCTGCGTTCAAGTAATCAGCAATACCTATAATCGATATTCCAGTTTTGATTTCCGACAGCCATACTGACCACAAGCGTATCAATTGATAACTAATTAAAAGAGGCAATCGTATAAGCGGCGCATAAGAATAATGAATTGAACTTTCCATAATATATTACATTAAACAATCTAAATAACTATATTAAGCGTACCGCAGAAAATACCATTATTAACCATAATTCGCATGTCAAACAATGCATATATATGCATAAAAAATAGAACATAAATTGTATTATCAATATACAGTTTTTTACTTACTTATTGTTCCATCATATCCTTAACTACTGTTTGCAATGCTCGAGGGATACATAGTGGGCATAATGTTTCCACTTTACTTGATTCAGTCATTACATTTCCAAGGAATTCTGCAGTGCATGGAAGTGGTACCTGGTCTGACATCAGTAGCTCCGCCTCCATTGTAGGAACAACCTCAGACTGGTAGTTGGAAATTGGGAAATAATGGCCACAGGTAAAGACCATTGTATCTTTCTCTTGTGAGAGAAAGCGAGATACTTCTTCTGGATCCTATCAAATTAGACAGAACTATTTTATTTAATGAATACGTGAATGATTTCCATTTATGAGTATCTTATTTGTAGTCTGTTCACAAGTCTATAAAATATACTTTCAGGACGCCATCTGGTTTACGATTTTCAATGTATGACAATTCCGTAGACTTCACAGTTTACTCATTAATTGACTATACAGTCGTGACTATATTGTTTTGAGATTTTCATTTTATAAATTTACCTTAATGTGAATATATGGCTTTGGACCGTATGGATCTGATGTTAAAGTACTCATAACGCCTTCCATCATTTGTTCCGGTGTTTTGTTTTCACTGGCTCCTGGATAGCCAGTAAGTGGAGGGCCGTAATGTTTCGCCGTTAATACAGATAAAAGTTCTATGTATTCTGGAGTGGGTTTGCCTAAGAAAATAACAAGTATGAGCTATGCATCGAGACCAGTTTACGTACTTATTTTTGTTTGTTAATAGAGTCAAATAGAGCAATGTGGACTTGTTGAAATATGCATGTTAATATATAGTAAGTTAGGTATTTTGGATTGTCTTACCTTGGCCGATATGACGTAGAAGCATTGAACAAACTTGGAGACAAAATTTGGTCGATAAAGAGTTCATCATAGCAAGACTCTTACCTTCTCCGTCATTTTTATTCGTATCTATATTTTCATCCATTTTATTTTGACTGTGGAAAACATAAATATATGCATATACTATCATAATAGATTTTAATATGTTGAACAAATAGTCAAATGCTACGTATGAATTGCGAAAATGCGAAGCCATATATTAAAACGATTCATACTGAAACATAGAGCCTCCGTCCATTTTCTTGGTTTAGTAAAAAAAAATTGTGTCACGAAATATCTAGTTTGATTAATATATTGTTTTCGTGGGTGGGTTCACGATCGTTAATTGAAATAAAAAACTGTCATTGACAGACGATAGCGGGTAATTTTTTGTAAGTGGTTAGAATGATTTTTGTGAGTAGTTGAATGAATCGATTTAATGAAAGTGGAGTGTATTCAGTAATTATAATATGCTTTGGTAGTGAAAGTGGCTTTTTCCAAAAAGTAGGTGAGTTCCGAATGACGAAATGATTCATTAAATTAGGTAGTTAAAAATAAGTTGTTCGAATCGGAATTAAAGTGGTTGGCTTGTGTATTAAATGTTCAATACATCATAATTTTAAAAGCGAAATCAAAAATATTGAATGCGGTTAAATTTCTATTAAAAGAATTTTTTTGTAATTTTTTCATGCGTTTACAGTGCTAAGTAGTATGTCATTGTATTTGATACGAGCAAGAGTTTGTCCAAAATCCCTTGTCAGTCGTGAAACGCACATGCTAATCTAATAGAATTATAAAATATATGTAAACTCACCAAAAAAGTAGCAGACCCAAGGGATAGAAAAGTTTGTTCATATGCTCGAGAAGTACATTCTCTAAATTTTGCATGGGCAAATTATATTTAATCCAAAAATCAAGAGCACTGCGTAATACTTCGCGCATCATGCTATGCGACTCTTCTTCTATTTCGTTCATATAAAATTTCACGATGCTGCTAGCCTCGTGCACTTTGTAATTCTCCTGATTACCCATATGATCTTCGTTGACACTCTGAATAGTAGTTTCTGAGCACAGATTCTCCATTTTTTTCAATGCATCCGAGGTATTCACACTCTCGGAGGAATTTTCACAATCTTTATCGTGATTGGAGGAACTGGCGCCGTCATCATTACCAGAAACAACATTACTAGTGGAACCAGCGCAATTATTAGCCTCAGCATCATCATCAAGAGCATCTTCTGTAATGTCTAATGAAATATCTTCACTTTTCGCATCATCGCACAACTCTTCTGAACCACCTTGACAATTAAATGTGTGCAATTCCTGCTCCAATATTCGGAAGCTATCCAAAGATCGACTAGTTGACATTTTCGTGGTATTCATTGCTTCACACTCTTCCAGCGTTTCCACGATATTCTTCTCCACATGACGATCAAACAGTTCCGTATTTTCTTTCAAGAGTTTAATTTGTGACATAGACTTTACTAGGGATGATTCATCATTTTCAAAATCCTTGTCAAGATCTTTCCGCTCCTCTTGCAGCTCGCTCTTAGATACAGATGTATTTTCACGTGGCTTCAAGTAGGAGGAATTCAAAGCTTTTAACTGATAGGAAAGCGCCTCAGAAAAATTACGATCTAATACAGCCAATTTTGAGCACGCCTGGTAATTGCCCATCTCCAAACACTAAAAGGAACAATGTAATCCTTGTATAACGATTAAAATAAATAGACTTTAACGTAAATAACTGAAGAAAATAACTAGGTAATCTAAACTTGCTATTAAAAAGGGAAGTGAAACTGCATACTTTGTTCATGATTTTTTCACTGTCATATAATCCACTGAACTGCTCCAATACGTAATGCAAGGTTAATTCGCCCGGAACTTTTTCAACGACACTCAAAGGACGAACGAGTCCCGCCAGAGGAGTAATGTCGTAACTCTGATAAGTAATTATAGGTGTCGGTATATTCGGCACTTGACTAGGTGTATCCATAGCGGTATGTGCCGCATGAGGAAGTCGCACGATACGCCTGGAGGACTTCAGTAAAACAAGTTTTTCATCCGAAATTCGTGAATCTTTGGCAGGTGGTCGTCCCAATTGCGCCATACTGTTACCGCCCCATGCAAGAACCGTTCCTCCTAAGTGGAGCAATGGAAATTAATGGAATTTTAATTACACAGAATTACTAAATGTGGAAAGATAAAAAGTAGTTAAAAAAGTGTATCACTAACCAGGCTGTACGGCAACTGTATAGTCAGAACCACAACATACGCGAATTGTTTTTATCGTATGATTAATCATACTCCTATCTGTTCTTTCACTATAATTTGTGGCCTCAGAATTGGTTGCATTATCAGAATTCTTTTGTGCGTTTTCAAAATTTGTGTTATCGGTATCAGGAGTTTCACTCCTCTCTTCTCCTCTGAACGCATTAGTTCTTGGAGGTACTTGCGCCAGAATTGATGCTGGATTATAGCCGAGAGGTGTTGGTATGGCTACGACACGTCGAGTTCCATTACCTATTTGACCATCTAAATTGAGACCCCAAGTGTAGAGGGAGCCATCTTTTGTTAGTAGAGCCGAATGGTGACAGCCCGTTGATATCTAATGATTTGTAATTTTATAAGTTTTACTATGTCATATAGATAATGCTTAAATTCATGTGTCTATGAATGAGTATAGCGCACCTGTACGATTTGTCCATTAACTAAACTTGTATCGACAAGAGTCGGTTTCATATGAGTTTGTGCCTCCTCCAATAAACCTATATTCATACTTCGAAAGCTCGGACTTTTAGGAAATCTTGTACCATTAGCCAATTTTCCTTGCGTCAAAATTGTGCTAGGAATACAATCCTTTGTTTGTACAGTATCAGAATTTTGTGCGTCGTTTTGATCCAATTCCGCTTTAGAATCAACGTTATCTCGACCATTATATCTTTCGGATTCTAAATTCTCAAACTTCTTTTCTAAAGCTGCCTGCTGAAGTATTCTAGACTTCTTTTGTGCCTGTGCTTGTAGCCGTAATACTTGAGGACTCGCACCCCACGTATACAATTTATTTGTGTGACTTACAGCAAGCTAAAAAATATAAAAACATAAACCACAAAAACAAAACAATGAAATTGTATATTTCCCCAATTATGCATTAATAAAACAACAAAAGTTCAGAGAAAAAAATAACTTACATTGTGAAAGTATCCAGTTGATATTAACATAATTTTCTCAGGTAGCAGTGATACCTTTATTGGCAATGAACTCTTGTTGTTAGTACCATTTCCTAGTTGCCCAAAAACATTGCTTCCAAACATGTAAACATATCCGTCTGCTGACAGCGTCATTGTATGTGCATGACCAGCACTTATATGCCGTATAATAATTCCAAGAAGACCAGTAACTAAAGTCGGCGTGTTTTTCCCCTCTGTGTCCCCATGACCTAATTGACCATGCACTCCCCAGCCCCAAGTAAACAATCGCCCATCCATGGTTAATGCTACTGAATGATATTGGCCGGCTACAGCATCCACGATCACTTCTTGCGCCAAAGATGAAATAAGTTCAGGACTTGGGCATTGCAACATCTTGCCAAGTCCAAGTTGGCCAAATTGATTGGCACCCCATACGTAAACACCGTTATTAGTTACTGCTAGAGAATGGCATCTACCACATGATACACTGAGAACTTCAACTTCCATGCAGTGGAAGAGAGATACAGCTTGTGGTGGTCCATACTTTGTGATAGAGGGACCGGTACCTGGACAATATAAAATTATAAAAATCACATTTACAAAATACAATTTATTCCTTAATTAGAATCCTTGTGGTATTCATATGATATAATTTGTTGGATAAACGTCAAAATCAAGTGATAACAGACCAATTCTATGACTCACCTAAACAACCTTGCACGGCATTTCCCCATGTATATACATTGCCGTTTCTAATTAGCGCAACATGAGAAAATCCAGCGCTCAAGAGTCTCCTTCTAAAGTCTGCATTGGTACTGATATTGTCGCGATCCTGAGTAATAAAGAAAAGTAATAAAAATAATCTGTATAACACGGTGAAGATTATAAAGGATTGTTGCAGACAATTTTTATTGAATTGCGTAATGTAAAAACGAATACTTTACCTTTTCAATTCCCGGTACTTGAATTTGTCGCATGAGTTTTGGATTATAACATAAGTGAGGTGTCCTTTTATGTATAAGAGTAAGTAATATCATTAAGAACGTTTGTATGAACTCTTCCAATAGTGTACTCGTTTCCTCCTAAGACGATTTGTATAAATCAATTTGTTAATTACTAATGGACTCATTACGATGAGTATTTCTATACTTACAAGCATTTCCGACATATCTAATGAGTCACATTGACTAGATTGTGAACTACGTGAAGTAGTTCTACGCCGAGCTCTACAGCGAATCAGCAGAGGCCGTAATACCACGTTCGTTGGGTCGTATAATGTAATTAGTCTCTGCGATAATAATGCGAATTAAATCACTAACTGCGAATTGTAAACAGAACAGGATACCGCATCTAGTTAGGCCTAGTGATACATTCAGTGGGCTAACGACGAGATGACGTGTTTGTGACAACGGCGGCATAACAATAACAAAGTAGGTAAAACTTAAATTGTCTCTCATAACATCTAAACACTCACCTGTAGAACAAAAATCTGCAAATTGGTAAGATTGGCAGAAACGAAGGTCATATGACTTCTAGCTAGACTATGATTTGCTAGCAATGCCTGAATTAAACTTGGTTCACTGAGGCATATTAGTAAGCCATCTGAAAACAATGGAGCAAAATGTTCTGAATGGCGTGCAAGGCTCAATTAGCTAATAACGTTTAGAATTCTTACATTTACTCTGACAGGGTAAAAGATTTGAATTATTCGAGTTAAAAGTTTGTACAGCTTTCAAGAGAATATCCAGCACTTCTGCGTAAAGACCTCTTTGAGTGGCCAGATGATGTAAAATCTTCCAAAGACCAGTTTGTCCCGCGATATTGATGGCTAATAGTTCGTCATAGAAAATATTTGTTGACAGAAAATATCTGAAAGCACAGATGTTTGCTAAATGCTTTTGAAAGTATGCATAGATTGAAAGTCAAGAAGGGAACAAATACTCACAAAAAATCTTTATGTATATGCTTCGACTGTTGTGATGAATTTCTCAGAGTGAGCTCCGTGAATGCCAAGACACTCAAGTTACTCAAGTGTATTCTCGTGGCTGTCGGTAATTCACTAACTGCTGGAGGTGTCAAGCAATGCGTGACGCAACTTAACAATTCTGAAGTGTGGCCAGCTGATGCGAACTTCAATACACTTTTTAATAATCGACACTGAAAAGAATGTTTATATGTCATATGTATTTTAAAGAGAGTTTATATGCACATTAACATTATTTTTACTCACCCTAGATAATTTATACAAGACTACTGCTTGAGGAAATTCCTTATTCGACAGGAGTATATCTCCAGCACATTCCAGCAATTGTTGTACATTCATTCCAAATACCAGAGCTAATCGACTTGCCTTGTCAATCTCTTTTCTTTCGAGTACCAAATCCATAAATACCGTTAGTAAAGATTTCCTATAACATTATGCATTAAAAAGACTATAAAGATCTTTAATTACGCAATTAGTAATTGACTTAAGAATATACTGACCTGAGAACAACTCGATATACAGCAAAATTAGTAACAACTATACAGGTATCCACAAGAGGCACATCCACATTAAGGTCCTCGACCTTTTTCGGCAACACATCTCGATTTTCGGTTTCCGTTGTAACTTCTTTTGGCTTCGTCACTTTAAAATCTGTCACTCTGTACACCTTATTTATAAACTCCTTGGTATTTTCAAAAGAAAAATGTCCGATCACAGAATCCTGATTAAAGCTGGCTTCTCCCTCTATCCGACTTTCAGACAGTGGACAGGAAACAATATACAATGATTGCCGGTGAACATCCGTTATGTAGAACAATCGTTGTGTTAATAATATATCCTCAGAAAGTGGTGGCATTTTGTGTATGTACAATGGTACTATCGAGACGTCAGTTCCATGAATCTGAATGAAACGAATTGGTTATTCACTAATTATACAGAAGACAATATAGTTCAATTGATTACTCACTGTTAAATGATTTGTAGGTGAGTGATAACCCGTGTACAGATGCTGGCCATGTCTAGTGTATTGTGGGGCAAGGAACATATCCTGAGGAACTGGCTCAGGATTTAATGAATCTGCTGATGCCTCAGAAGATGTTTTACTAGAAGTAGCCTGTATTATTTCCTCGGTGCCACTGCTACTACTACTATCTGAAAATGAGATATTCCTGTTTAGATCAGTCGTATGTGTGCATTATTATTACCTTACTTGTTGACAGGGTCAATACATTCTTAATTATTGGATTTATATTTTATATAATTAAAAAGATTGTAAATATAAAATACATACCTCGTCGTAAAACGGGTCCTGTTAAACTACGACTTCTAGTTTCAGCCAACTTCTGCTTGAGCATAGCAAGTTTCTCAACGGAAAGCTGTTTCAGACCTTGCAGTCGTGATCTTGTAGCAGGGAAAGTTTTTATCTCATCATTGGCATTACTATTTGCGTTCGGTAAAGGATATGAGGGATGAAACGTTTTGCCACTGTTAAGTGGATAAACGTATCCATTTGTGCGTTGCTCCAAAATCAGTCGCCATTGTTGTCTTGATTGATTTGTTATTAAAAGCGATACAACGTCGAGGCTGTTGTCTTGGCAAATATGCAGACTAGAAACATTTCCTTTAACATGCGTTAAACCTACTTGTTTTCCATTTTCTAGATCAACAAGTACTATTTCTCCGTGTTGGGTTCCTATGATACCTATGTGATTAGATTGTATCACACCTTGCCACCACACTAATGCGTTTGGCCTACAACATATATTCTTATTAATTATAACTGGTACAATGAAAAATACAAGATAAATTAAAAAGATGAATATTCTGATATATACATTTTCTGTTTGACTTACGTTGAATAGGAAGACTGAGAATTTAAAGATGTAAAAGACGTTACGTCATTCGTTGCCCATCTATGATCGATGGTAGAACTGTCATCTACTAATGCTATAGCTGGTACTATGTACAGTGAACCATCGACACTGGCTACAAGTAACCATGAACCTGATGGATCGAAGCATAAAGCTGCGATTGCTTTCTGTGATGCTTGAAACCATGGTACTCTCTTGATTATTGGTGGAGAAGAAGGTTCCTTCAAATAATAAAATCCTATATCTGTATTTCCAGTAGTGAAAGCTAATAATTGTTTTGTTCCAATTTCACAGTGAGCACTATGGTAAATCTCACTAGCTTTAATCAAGCATTGCAGTTCAAACAATTTCTCTTCCAAAAGATTTAGCGATGCCTGTGAGCCTTCAGCGGCTCTTTCATCAGCCATCACCACAATCAGTAAAATTTGCTATGTTTCGGCATATTAACTGTAATTATAAAAACAAACTATGATTAATTTTAATTGATACAATTAAACACTTATTTATAATTAATATTTAAATATAAAGAAGCCTCATGCGGTAAAACTGTACAATCTCACTCTGTATCTTTTATCTCTAAATGTTCCTTTTGGCAATATATCAAATATTGCAAGATTTAGAAATATAATATTATTAGCACTAGGGAAATGTTTTAAATTCATTCATATGCTAACGCAGCAATTAAAATGATGTGGGATAATAACTGACAAATTAGCAACATTCCATATAAAACATAATAGTAAATCATCATACATAGTAAATGCCACTAAGGTATAATTTAAATAAAGGTATACAATTAAATTATAGAACAATGAAATGTGTTTGTCATTTTTTCTATCAATTGTGTAATAATACTGTTGTTAAAATTAATCCTCTAAGAAAGTACAGATTCTTGACAGCAACAGTTACTTAACAAACTAATAACATAAAATACCACACCTGCGATGAATAATCATTAAATGAAAAATTCTTAATAGATGATAAATTACTCTGCATAATTCTTCATACAGTATATAACTGCAGAAAATACTTATAATGTTATAAAGTGAAAGGTTCAGCAAGTGAAATTTGTTTAAAAAAGCTGTTATTCAAAGCAAAATTGAGATTGTTTAAAAAATATTTGTGCACTAACACATTTTTGAGTTACCAAATACATCAACACACTTCTTGATAATGATAAAACAAAATATTGCGTTTAAATGATAGTTTGACGTAAAGCTGACATGAATTTCAACGTTACTGCAATCCATGTTATTTATAAATACAGAAGACGTACTTAACATTTAGAGATTTTATCTAATTCAATGTCGATTATTTCACATATGATCAGACAGCTGCCTAATATGAGCCTCTAGATTTATTAATTATTTAAAAGAAAGGCGGTTTTAAGCGTAACAAAATAAAGCTAGCGTGAAACACTCATAATTTACACTTATCACAATATGAGCGCCATTATGATTTTTCCATACGTCAAAGTTTTGAGGTTAGGTTAGGTGATTCACATATTGCGTCCGCCATGTTTTATATATTTGACACGACACTTCACTCAGCCACAATCTAGCCAGACCGCGTTATTTGAAGGAATAATGTGGCAAAAATACAAAAGCAATGCCGAATGTATAACTTGCATGTATACGCATATATAAGTAGATATTTTTAAGAACAATGAAATCGTAAGAAATTTATTTAGTAGTGTTATAAATTAAGGCATTTTTTTATGGAGCGTATTTTCTCTCCGTATTTTTGAATAACTTAATTATTGCTTTCTTTATTCCACGATTGTGCAACTTACCTTATATAACACGCATATAAAAAATTGGAACGTAGTTAAATTCATTTTTCTGTTAGCCATCAGAAACAAAGAACAATACATATTATCTTGCAACAAGAACATATATTTCTCTATAATAAAATTCTAAATTACACTACTATAATAGTGCATAACCATTGACAAATTTCTTGTAAAATTTAGAATCGAAATAAAAATATTATTTTAATATAGAAAAATCATGGTTAATAATAGAACAGTCGTGTATGGTACAATGATAATTGCTGTATTAATTGTAATTTATCAATTGAGTTATGTGTTAAACATATTTTCAATTAATAATATTATTATTTTCTTATTTTGCATCTTTGTTATGAATATAGCAAATATCATCGAAATATTGCACATGAACTAAAAGACAGCTGAAAATAACAATTAAGCGTCACGAAGACATACTAATTACATTAGTACACTGTAACAATTTTGACACCGTCGTAGAGAGTTTGAAAGAAACACTCTGCATCAAGATGCGACTCTTGATTCCAACATTGTGTAACGCCATGTGATAAACATCCGCGTAAAACTACAATTGAAACAGATTCGTTAAAGTTTTGCAAGGACAAAAATACAATCCTTTTTTATACCTTTGCTTCGTCACCTTCCATTGGCTTATCAGAAAATTCTTGACTGACTTCCGTGCATTGAACCACCATTGCCTGAAGTGGTGTCACCAACAACGTCATATTCGATTGCTTGAAAATAATATTTAAATTTATAATTCAAATACTTTTTAATAGGATAAATTAGGGTGGCGTTAAATTGAGTGGCCACAAAGAAAAAACCTGCTACTTCAAAAATTAACTTTGCGTAATGCGATTTGACTATATTTTTCTTAATGTGTATCATTTTGCTCATATATTATAACTATCAAAAAGTTTTCATGTTGTACCTGTTTTGCAACGCATCCATGCAATTCTTTCAACTGCATAACAATCTGTCTCGGACTGCATGTCGCATTCCAACGAGACCACGAAAAACCGTAAGCCGTGCACAAGAGGCCCATGCACGTTTGCAAATGTTTTTCAGCTACAGGATGCTTTACCGGAAGTCCTTTCACATAGCTGTATGCATCCCGTTCAGGAAAGAGATCACATCCACCTTCACGCATTTTCTAAGATTTAAGGAAATGTAGCAGTATGCATAAATGAAGTAGATCATTACATCAACTAAATTTTGGAAAAATTCAACAGCTACAATAAGTCATAGCAGATGAGAAAATCAAAAAATCAATAAACTACAGACACAAAATCTTAGCTCATTGAACTTATATTATTAACAATATGTATTGCAATTCTGTTTAATCTATTAATATAGTTCAATACAATTTGATTATATAATACAAACCCGTATAAGAAAGTGCAACTTCATATATTCACCCACTAGATTCTGTAAAGCAGTTGTTGTGCCACCAATCAAAGAATGCAGACAGACCAGATCTTCCTTAAAAAGTAACAATTACATCTGCTGTTACTTAAGTACAATTTGTTGAATAAATATTTCATAAAGTTACTGTTATTTGCCACTTTTTTCAAACCAGTATAGTAATTCCATAAATGTATAGATGGCAAGAAATATATGCCAATAAAATTATTTTACATACTCTGACTATAAATTCAGCTTGAATAATGGCGGCTGTTATACTCAAGATAACACCACCACCATTTCCTTTTCCCACTTCAGGCTTCAGTTCCCAACTTTGAAAAGGCAAGTTGATAAACCGGAAACCCGCAAGACCGTGGACACCAAGCCTTCCAGTTCTGAACGTTATAATTTGCTTCTCTTCATTATATTTTATATCATGAACATCCTGCGTAGACCAAATTCTCTTTTCCGATATCCAGTGAGCTACTAATGGTGGCTCAAACCAAAGAACAGACTCAGGTAATCTACAACAAATGTAATTTTTTTTGTAATTCAATTTATCTAATTATTTTAATTACTCTACAATTGCTGGCACCTATATATAATATGTACGTACTTGTAATGGTTATCGAACAACTCACTTGAGAGTCACTAAAGCGAGGGCTTCCATTGCAGCTTCCAGAGCTTTCATTTCAGCCTCGATGACTTCCGGTGACCTTTCGGATTCTTGAGCAGGAGTTGGTGCCTTATATGGCTTGGAGAACGGTACATATTTCAGCTCCTTTGGAATTTGCACTACAAAATAAAATGATCCGAAGATCGTAAATGATACTTTATTTAAATTATACGGTTTTTGCATCGAATTATTCATGACCCTTTTGTACTATGCTGCAATATATTATATTGCATTTAATTCGTAAGCCTGCCCACTAAACACGCCTTGCAAGATTTACATCTAAATTACATACATTTTATATTGTTATGTAGCAGCCATGTAAAAGTTACATAAATGTAACAAATCTGTTTACTGGATGCAGACACCGAACCAACAAACCATCTCTTTTTTCTAATCACCGCTTAATCTTCGGAATCCAACGGTCGTAACAATATGTTTATGAGCATTGATTTTCAAAAGTTAAATCACCACTCCAACACCTACACAAAGGCTTTTGAGCAATCTAAAGATTAATGAGCGAGAAGAAATGATATATACCAGTCGAATCTCTGCTAAAATATCGAACTGCGGCCATTATCGCGCATTATCAGTTAATCTGATAATATATTATACTACGTTCTTACTGATATCCGTTTATACCAACATCCCAACGCGAATGAGACACTTTTCAGTTCACAACAATTATGTTTGTAACATAATATTGAAATTTAAATAGTCTTAAGTGATTCCCATTGGTTGAAGTGTATAACAGATCGAGTGAAAGGTCCGTAATAGTAAACTACAAACCATATACAAGTGTAATCGATAAATAAGAAATTGTGTAAATATACAACTGTTTTAGTTACAAGTAAGCAAATAAATAAAAGTTGTGCTACAGTATCGAATATACAGTTTCAATAAGCATCAATAAATTGTTTGCATATTAGCGAAAACGTTTATTATTTTCGATGAATTCAGCTGCATACAAACTCGATCGGGATTAACCAGCTTCGCTAAATACTAATAAGTATCAAGCAATGTTATTCACTAAAGTGTCTTTACATACATTACTAAAATATACTATTGTAATTGTCATCCTCCGGTCATATTATGCAGCAGTATGCAGTACGAAAAATTATGCATGTCAATGGGCAACCGATGATATAGAACTCGTACTAACATTTAATAACAATGGCCAAATCATAATTCAAGGTACTCCATTTTATTTTATTAATAATATAAACTTGCTTTTTCGAAACACCAACATTTCAATATTTAACAGGTGCGGCGAAGTATTTTATCTTTACATAATCATTAATGAACCGGTGAGCCCTAAATTTAATACAACTTGCAACTTGCAAACTTATCATTCATTGAGAAAGACTGATATTGATTACCATGACGCAATAGTGAATTCTCAACACAAGAGTATACATGCAATGACTTTGATATAAATGAGAATGTTATCATTGATAATGAACTCTAATATCTTTTGTAGAATGTGCGCGACTATCAGTCGATTATATCAAAAAGGAGGATAACAATAAGTCCCGATTTCCGCCCAACCCGAGATAAGTATAGTTTAAGATCTTTTTTTGGAAATCTGTTGAAAGTAGTCTTTATATAAAGTTAAATTCCATTTTCAAGTTCGTTAGAAAGTTGAGACCATTTCCACGTTATAGCTATCAGTTATGAATTTGTCACATCAACATATTTAGAAACATCTTTTATCCATTGCATATGGTAGAAAAGCTCCATTAGCTGATGATACTATTTCCTAGATGGCTCTACAGACATTTAAAGATTGCTGCTTTCCCCTAAGCTTACTTTTGAATTTGGTCATCTGGTTACACAATGCTCCCGGAGTTGCCCACTTTTTACGTGCTATCACTGAATTCAGATCGTCAGAAACTACAAGACTGCTCGATTCTTACTTATCCTGGGATAGGCAAAAATCAGGACTTATAACATCCTCCTCCTTTCTCTGATGATGAAACCAATGCGAGCATTTTGATTAATCATTGGAACGGCTGAATAATATTCCTAAATGAGAAAATTTTAATCGTTTGTAAGATTCGCCTTTCTTAAATATATGAACCTTCGACGGGAATTTCGATACCCATTCGATTTTCACGGAATTTTTTTAAGCTAACCGGTAAGACCCAACTTTCTTCAATATTCATATGGTCATCCTAAAAGTTATGTTGTATTACTATTATTTCCAGAATCTACTGATTTCGATTACGATACTAATGATTGCAACGAATATTACGCGGAAAATCTTTCATTGCAACGCATAACCGCATATTTCTGCAGCAGCCTTAATGGCAATATCATCGCCATTATTAAGCAAAATGAGCTTTTGAATTTACCTACACTCGTTGATAAAAAGCGAATTTCGATTGATAATTATATTGTGATGCATAACAATATTTTCAACATGAACAAATCTACTTTTAATAATGTCAGCATTCATAACTTGGTCATAAAAGACAACGTCATACAATACCTAAATGAGGACATATTTGAAAACATTCACGGTAACCAAATTTCATTATTTATGAATAAAAAATTCCACGTACGCAAAAGTGTGATACATCCTGCTTTTTTTAAGAGTAATATAGTTTTTGATTATATATAAAAGTGAATATCTATGCATCACGTGGAAAATCTGAAATATTAGTGAATGATTGTTTCATAATTTCAGGATTGAATAATCTCATAATAAAGAAAAATGATGTGCGTTCAAACATACGGTATAATTTATTCCGGACATTGGAAAATTTAACGGGATTGTATATCGAAGAAAACAGTATTCTATTCAGCAATTTACTTAGGTTGTACCATAATGATACAAGTAACGCATCTATATTGCCAAATTTGGAAATGCTCAGTTTTCAAGGAACATATTTCAAGGAATTAACTACAGAATCGTTTAAATGGTTGGCAAGTTCTTCTGTGAAAACCTTAAATATGAGATTTACTAGTATTTCGAGTGTTACAGCAGGTATTTGGTTATCATTTAAAGTACACTATAAAAATTCATTTTCTTTTACGTTATTTATTGTTTGCAGGAGCTTTCAAATTCATTAAAAAATCATTACGGACTCTGGATTTGTCATCAGCAACCATATCGTTAGAAGACTTAACAACATTAATGGAGAGTCTACAAACTTCCGAGTATACATCAAATCTGTCAGTATTGAGTCTCGCTAATTTGAATCTTAAAGAAGTTCCTTACGACATACTAAAACCTGTACAGCATTCTTTACAAGCATTGTCTCTTTTTGGAAATAATTTTAATCACGGCAATGAAAATCAGAATACATGTACTGCGATGAAAATAGCTCTGCAGAGCATGAAATGTGACATTACCCCAAAATCTGCGGAACCAACAGAAGAAACAGGTATCAATAGATTGATTAACATTCAAAAAGTCGGATAATAATTGATATATATATATATATATATTTTTCAGAAATAATATCGTCAGTGTTTCCAGAGATGCCAATGCTTTTCGAACTAGATTTACGAAATTGCAGTATTACGCACATTCAAAAAGGACTTTTCGATAATCTAAGAAATTTGAAAAAGCTTTATATGTCCTTCAACAATATTTTAATTTTGCCATCTAATGCTTTTTACGTCCTTAATAATTTGATTTTACTCGATATAAGTTACAATAGATACAGTTCATCCCATAATGTCTTTGAACACGCTATTACTCTTCAGAGCGAATCCTTTGCAGGACTTAATTCCTTGAAATATCTGAACTTCACCGAATCTAAAATTACGTGGGAATCTTCTATGTTCTTGAGTAATTTACCGTCAACTTTACTAAAACTGTCTCTGTGCCGAACTTCATTGATGTACTTGAACGAAAATATCTTTGACAACTTGACGCAATTGACGGTGTTGGATATTTCGTATAATCTTGCACTTGGTCCTTATATCACTTACAGGCAATTTGCAAAATTGAAACAGTTGCAGGAATTACACATGGCAGGAGTTGCTCTTCGAAATATAGCAATGGTGACAAATTTGACATCATTGAAAACTTTGAATATTAGATGTAACAATATTGTCAAATTAGACAATTTATTTCACGCGTTTACAAAACTGCAATTTTTGGATGTAAGCTGGAATTTTGTGACATCTTGGAATGAAAGAATTTTTGAGAATAATATAAACCTGCAAATTGTCCTTTTACACGCAAATTCACTTAATGTTATTACCGACGCCATGCTGCTCGATATAGAGACACTTCATTATTTAAGCCTGGGAAGCAATCAACTTGTATGCAACTGTAATCTGAAGAAGTTAATGGAATATGTTAAACTTGAACATCACACATCATTTCAGGTATCTGCTATATCTGAAAAAATTATACACCAAACTATTTCCTTTGACTGCTAAGAAATATTGTAAGAATACCTGGTTAAGTTATATACCTACAACAATTAATATTTACTGTTACAGAAGAGATGGCTATCATTATATTCTTCAAGAGATGACAACGCAGTGAGTGAAAAATCAAATTGTTCCTATAGCTTTAAGAATTTACTCTAAATATCTGGTTCTGATTAAGCACGCAATATTTTACTTGCAGACCTCTTTAACTGTGGTAGACTATCATCAGGGAACTACTTATCTTTGCTTCGATACAAGTAGATCAGAAACAGTAGTATTCACGAATACTAAAGAATTCTGCAGAGCCCAGGGTATTAATATATTTTTCCCAGCACTAGGTTATGCAGTATATATTACTGCCTTCGTAACGATTGCTATATTATCAATGGCTGGTCTCATATACTGGAAATGGTAAATAAATAGATCAAATACGATCACGAGTATCATGATGAACATTTATTTATAACATTCAAACAATTATCTGTACTCTAACCAATTTTAACAGGTGGTATATTCGGTACTATGCGGTCATAATAAAAAATGCCACGGTGTTTGGTTATATAAATTCTAACCGCACCGAAGATAGAATTTATGTTTACGACGTTTTCGTCAGTTACAGTGACGAGAACAGAAATTGGGTGATTCAAGAATTGTTACCTAATATGGAGGATAGCGCAAGGTTAAAAATTTGTCTTCACGAACGCGATTTTCAGGTGCAAAGAATGAATGGCTTAATCCATTAATGCCCAAGCAAAAACAGGGCAGCCTGGAGATCCCGGACCGGAGGTATTACGGACTTTTTGTTAAAACATGATAAAATATGATGCGAAAATTTTTTGGGCGGTGGGAAGAAGGGGAAGGGGGTAGACAATGAAAAACACAGCTTTCTTTTAAAAAATAGACCACGCCATTCGATACCACGGAAAAAATTAGTAAAAAAACATATATAACATTACCAGTTTCTAGTTACATCTTCTACCCATCCACCTCCTA
>JARQST010000304.1:106522-151341 GCA_030142225.1 Pachycephus smyrnensis | reverse complement strand
ACCACGGAAAAAATTAGTAAAAAAACATATATAACATTACCAGTTTCTAGTTACATCTTCTACCCATCCACCTCCTATCAGCCAAAAAATTTTCGCATCATATTTTATCATATTTTAACAAAAAGTCTGTAATCCACCGAATCTGGAATCTCCAGCTTGCCCTGTTTTTGCTTGGGCGTTAATAGGTTAAGTACAGATACAAGTTTCTTCACAGAAACTCTAATGACAACGAATTACAAATATACAGACAGAATGGAATTATTGTTATTATTGAATCAATAACGTGTATTATTGTCATAGGTGGGAGTGGGCATACTTGAAAACATAATAAGTGGAATGGACCAAAGTAGGACGCTTCTGCTGGTAATAAGTGATTCGTTTCTGAAGTCACAGTGGTGTCAATTCGAAATGTACTTAGCTCAGCATAAACTTTTGGAGACGTGCAGAGAGGATTTGATCCTGGTTTTACTGGAGGAGATACCGAAAAAGAAACGGCCAAAAATACTCCAGTATTTAATGATGACCAAGACTTATATAGTCTGGCCCAAGAACAATAATGACGATTGTGCTAAAAAGATGTTTTGGCAGAGATTAAGAAAGGCCATGTGCAACACAAATTTCAAACTGAAGCAATGCTCCACAGTGTAGAAGATGTGCTCCAAAGGTCGAGGGGACAATCTCGTGAGTGATGCGTATGTGCTTAGAAAGGAAAACTAAAGTATTTCAATTGAAAATACAACCTTGGGACGATGCGTGGATGAATAATATGAAATATTTGAAATAAGAACTTGCACAAGAAATGCATATATATTGGTGGATATATTCATACGTGGACTTCTTATATGTTTCAAAAAAAGATATTCACAGCGTCTTTATTATGAAATATTCTCTAGGGAGAGGATTTAAAGTCAGTACGTCTGCTTAAGTTTAAAGTTAAGTCCTGAATTAAACGTGGAATCTACTAATTTTGAATTGTCAAGAAATTTATTTAGGGGCAAAGTTGATCTTGTCGAAAAAATATGAATTTCTAATAGAGAATATTTCTACTTATCGAATTGAATAAATGCCTTGAATAATTCGTAATCACTTTTCTTGAATTCATATTGCATGTGAAAATAAATGTTTTTTTAATTTTTAGAATCACTGACTGAAATTTATTTTACTACCTATATATGTGAATCGAGGCTCCAAATAGATTAGAAATAACTATTCTGATAATCAATGCCTATTACTTTTATTTATAATATAAGGCGCGTACTACTCCAGACATGCCACAATAAACTTTCCACTTACTCCGTTACAATGTATTATCAGTGTAGGAACGTTTTTGAAATAACATATAGTTAGGTAAATGTGAAAAGTAAAAGTGTCTCTTGCAGGTGAACATGTCAAACAGTTATTTTCTTGTGAAAATAGAATTTAAAAAAATAGTTTAGAAATAAATGCTTACGGGTGGTGAGAAAAATGTCCCTCCTCATATCCTTTGGTTGAGGGGGTTGGTAAACTAAGTCAATATAAAATACTCCACCTAATATCGAGTACTTTCGTAAATTCACTTCAGTTTTCTCGCAGCGGGTAAATAATAATTTTCTCACTTCCTTCCGCATTTCCTCTAAAACAAGACACGATAAGAACAATGGAGAATTTGTTAAATTTATATAGCTCGAATATATTCAACGATAATAAATTTGCAATTATTTATACTTTTGTTCATTGTATAAACTACACCGGATATGCGTACCTTCCTTAAGTAATATAATTTCATCGGGTGTTGGTAAGTATGGAAGCGGTTCCGGTTCTGGTTCAGGTTCCGGTTTCTTTGCACGACCATACTGAAACGCCGTTTTTTTCGATTGTTTTGCTTTTTTCTCAGGCTTATTTAGCAATACTGGCGGTGGATTTGTCATTCTTTCCAAAAGTGTCTTTTTTTCTTCCAATCTCATCCGTCGACCCTCGACTTGCTCCTCGCGTATTCTTAATTTTGTCTCGTACTCATTTTGACAATACGCCAATAAATCTGCACAAACGAAACACATTTTTCTAACATAAAGTTGTCGAGTCAAGTTGCCCTGTGGGACGTACAATAAAGCATACTTTACTTTTCTAAACACATATAAAAAGTCAAACGAATACGAACCCATGTTCATCTGATATTCATCGGGTAACTCTGGCATTTCAAATGATGCTCCTTGATCCGAATAATAATCATACCTAGCCCACATTCCACGTATTGCCATACAGTAGCAATCTATATCCATTGGCATTTTTATCGTCAAATTGATTTCATTGAAGGTCACCTCAACAGGTTTTCTAGAAAGAATTAAAAAAACTTGTTAAGAATTTCTTCGTTCACGTTTAATAAAGATTATATGAAAATATTGTTACTTAATGATAATTTCACAGCTAACAGACATCCATACTGATACAATAAAAATTCATGAAATATCATCTCTATAAAAAGTACTGGAACATGGAAAATTTGATTTTTCCGTCATTAACAGAATCTGCAGTAAAATATAATTTTAAGCATATAGAAAGTTAAAAAGGATACAATTATTTGCATACAGCTTACACATGAATATAGATTATATCATAAATATAGATTAGAACATTAAAATCCCTTGTTCCAGTATTTCAACAGAGTAGTTAATCTTTATCGAATGGAAAAAAAAGCTTTACAAGGAAATGAGATAAAGAAATCGTTAATGCTTCTGCTTAAGCTTTATGAGCAATAATTACTTACTTGTCCCTGTCTGCTACCTGTTTGATGCTAATTGGAAGTCTTATCAAAGCCCATACACAACAAATCATTTCTTTGGCTTCCTTAACGTATCGAGAATTTTTTAAATCTTCTCTAACCATGTCCCTTTCAATTTGACGTAATAGACGATACGTTGCATTGTCCAGCCAAGATTGTAACTTATTTCGGAATTCTTGCCTGATCTAATTAAATAGCACTATATAATAAAAGCACGGTATAATTCTTTATAATAAGCATATTGTATATTCTATGATAGAACATCTTAAAGACCGATACAAGTTATCATTGCATCCTTTGAATTGTAATTGAAATTCTAATTAATAACGTATTAACTTACTAATTTACATTCGTTCAGATATCTTGGCGAGTTCATTATAGAAAAGTTTATTACATTGTCCAACTTCATTAGCAGCTGAAAATAAACATTTCATATTACCTCGTTAATTGTACTTGTAATTATTACAAAATGCATCATAAGATACATTCATAAATATTGTATGTTAATGTATGGCAATGTGCAAACGCAGTGAACATTATGATAAACTAATTAATTGACCTTGGCAAATATCTTGTTCGATCTTCAGCAATACTTTTCATGAATTTACTTAAAAGTTAATTTATTCAAGGAAAATCTTTTTTTAAAGATAATAAGTTTCTTCGTCTATCAGTCATTATGATCGTCTAAGAATCGATGATACGTCTTCATGAATTATGAAACACAAATTATTGTGAGCCTGCTTACTATGGCTTACATAATTAACAACTTCATATTTTTCAGCAAGTAAATCCATGTCTACTTCCTCGTCTTCCAGAGACCATAAGAACATGTATGTGTTCATGTCTGATAATATTCCAGGATCTGGTAAACCATCGCATCTCATAAATTGCAGCCACTGAAAAACGAATAACATTCTAAACACTCGTTAAGGAAGAATTAACATTCAACTAATTTAATAATTAATTAAAAGATTTATAGAACTAATGAACTTTCACATAAAAATGAATTATTGTTCCTCAAAAAATCGTCTGCCTCTTAATCTGTCAGTGCTTTTTTAGTATCGAAATAATCAATAAATTTTCCAATCACAATTTAAAAAAATACCACAAACCTACCTCGTCCTGTTCCTTATTCGTAATAGAATAATCCATAAACGCTCTGTCATTGTCGAATACCGTATACCACGTGTTCTCCAATTGCACTCTACGCATAGCAGCCTGTTGTTCTTCGAGTAAAGCTTGTTTTTCAAAATTAATTTTTTCTAATCGAATCTCCTCGTGCATTTCTTTTATCAATCGATTCCTAAAGACAGTAATACAACAGTTTTATGTTGTATAAGCAAGAATATTTAATGATATCGACACTGTTTTATTTTACTAATAATAATAATTATTTCCAATTGATATACAGAAGCCCCACCGTTCTTTTTCCTTACGACATTTCTCACGTCCACTTTCGGCGTAACTAGTACAAAAAGTAATTGCCTCTAACGAATCATCCGGCATCATTTTTTTACTTTTATTTATTCACTTTCTTTTAGTATATCAAATCTGTTCTGTCTGTAGAGAACGTAACGAAGTTCAAAGCACGACTGACGGGAACTATCGGAAATTAGCACCTTTCTGGTGGATGGTAGGAAGTATGGGAGGGAAAGGGCCGCAGGTGGAGCGAAGGTGAAAATTTATGAGGTCAGAAAGATTACATGAGGTCTTAAGAATTTCAAGCAAACTCTCTTTACAGAGTATTAATCAAATTTGAAAACTTTAAATATTCACGTGTACACTTCGCAGCCGTACAGTGCGTACATACGGCGAGAGTAAATAAAATAAATATAGACAGAATTAATAAAATTATAAGTACAATATGTCTATTATCATTTGGAGATCATATTGTCATTGAAAATTAAATTACTTGCCCTTATTTAATTATTAATATATACATACGTAAATATTTGGATAATCATTTGACCCAAGAGGATGCCCGATTTCGAATTTATTATTAAGTGGGAAATAAACTCAAAGTTCAATTATTAATATGACCAGCTGTCCAATGATAATTAGTGAACCAAAGTGCATTCCAATTGATACTCTCAATAATATACTAAGGTTCAGTTGATGTTGAAAGAAAATCAATCTATATACTGAAAACAAGACGCGCGTATAGTATATTGTATACTGTAAATATACTCACTTGTTTTTTTCAGCCTCGGCCGCGGCCGCTACTGCCCTATCTCTTTCTAATGACATCAGTGCTTTTTTGGTCATCTTTCTTCCTTTTATTTTTTCAGAAATTGGCTAGATAATTAAAAAAAGCTGTATTATATCCATGTACAAATGTAACATTGTAGCATTATATATGACCTATTTTGATAAGTATATCACCTACTAAAAGATATGTGGTTTAGAAAAAAAATGATACCAATTCTTTTTAGCGGAAGACTATTGATACGGGACTGTGTAATTTTACTGTCGTTATAAAATTAAGGATAATATTTGAACTAAGAAATAAAAATGAAATAATAAAATATAATAACCTGCGACTCAGTCCATTCTTGTAACTGAAAAAGAGGAAATTGAGAGATAGAGTAAATCAGGATGAAGAATTGCATTTTTAAAGGTAAATCGAAGTAACGGCAATGGAGGTACTGTTCTGTAAAGCATATATCTAGATATATATATACTTTTCTATGTGGTACTAGTTATAGTTATATTCAGTGTTACACTAATTTCCTGAAACTATTGATCAGCCAGACGGGTGAGAAGCACTATTCCGTCACGCAAGAGGAATAATTCTTTGTTGGAAGCTATTAAAGATTGAACTATTTATATTAGAGCAGTCAGATATATATAAAATTGAAAAGAAGAAAAAAATAAGTATACTAGTTTCGAAGCACGAGGTGGTAACGTAGGCGTTGGCGGTGACCAATAAAAAGTCACTTGATCCTCTTCGTATTCGTCATACAATGTGTCCACTATCTTAGAGGGAACATCTATAATTTCTTCCTTTCGTTCAACCTCCAATTTTTTTCGCTTCTTTTTACCTCTTCTGGTTTTAGTCCCGTCGGCCACGGAATCTCTAATGCCCGCAATATATGATATAAGTTTGGACACGCGTTTGGGCATATGATAATGAATAGAATATATAACGTATGAAACTTATGTTCTCAATTTTGATTTTCATTTTTAGTTCGTATAACTGGTGATGCAAGATCGTTTTAATTTTATGGGGTGTAAAGGATCAAAAGGAACTAACGTTAAAAATTTTGAACGGGATGCTTTGAAGAATCTCTTTGAACTGGCGTAGGACACGAGATTGCTGCTGTCCAAGTCAGAACCACTTCCCAAAGTACCACCCAAATTTGATGTAACAACCGATAGCGAGGGTTGTAGTTCTTTTCCAATTTCCATCTGTTTATAAATTATTATTAATAATTCGAAAACTGGAGAGAATGTAATGTTTGTTAACAATTAGGTGTATATTACGCATATGCTGTAATGAGAAATATTAAACGGAATTAATGGAACAGCTCAAAATCAGTCTCAATGGTATTTTTCACATTTTGGAATTAATTCTATCCCCATGGAATTAAGCATTTTCTGTCTAACAATAATTTAAATGACTACCAAAAATGATGTAACTTAAACTAAATTGTCAAATACGGAAATGAATAAGTCAACAAGAGAAATAGATAATAACGTTATATATTTCAGCATAATAAGATTGAACAAAACAGAGTATAACGTAATAGTATAGGGGGATTGCCATGGGTGGGATTTCCGGTATGTAATAATTCTAATATGACAAATGTGTTAGTCAACAAAAAAATTACAATAAGAGTAAATATTTTAATGTGCATACAATTCTTTAAACTTAATCAATATTATTTTCCACTAATCGTTCAATTTTCGGTTCGTTTGGTGACACTCAACAATTATCCTGAAGCAAGAATATCTTTGGAATTCATTATACTTTGTTAAAATTAGCTTAAACCGATAATAATAAAAATGGCCATCTAACATGTCAGCACCTATTCTGAATTCATATATTGAGGTTTGGAAAAATATCACACGCTTACTTTCTAGATGAATAATTATCTAACTTTGACTAAATAAACTGCTTAACTAATAAGGCTGAAATAAAATTCTAATCGGAGTAGTAATCGTTGAGGATGGTGCAAGGTGCAGCAAAATAGGAACTCTATGAATCAACTAAGTGAATACGAAATGTTAAAATAAATATTTCTCGCTACTGTCGAAAGCAGATAAAATATTATGGACGTTTTGTATCAGTCAATAAGTTAAATAAATTATTATATATTCTATAAATAGCACCAGTATCAAATAGTATGATAGCACTTTTTAATAACTAAAATGATGATTCATTTTTTTTTTAGTTTAGTAAAGACCCATGAAAGGGTAACAAAGACACACCATGTTATTTTAGTATAACCTAAATCCATTATTGAATGTTTTTTGATTGAAGTATTTTTTCGAAATCAATCTTCGCAACAGAAAGTATCGTCACGACAAAGTGAATATTTTCGTATTCAGCGGTGCACAGATTAATCCAAAATAGTCGTAAAATAAATTTTAGAAAAACAACAAACGATATGACGTATGCGTAGTCACGCAAAAAACTGACAGCAAAAACAATCCGTGTATAATATCCATCGCATGAATATAAAAAAATTACGATGATAGGGTAAACAAAATACCTACAATATGATATTAACTAAATAAGTACCGTATGTTAGCCTTGTAGCTCGTTGTGCAATTAGATGGAAGTTGATCACCTTCTTCTTGCAAGGAAGATTGATGGGTCACTGCAAAAAAAAATGGAAAAAATAAATAAACGAAGAAACACATTGCCAATTTTCATGTCTGTAAAAGAAACTGGATATAACGCCTGATTTTTATACATCCAGGTAAACTTTTTATAAGTCGCAAAAGTTATAAATATACTAAAAATCTAATTTATACGAAAGTAGAACGTCTACGAACTTTAGTATGACCCATACGATTTACCACTATTAATGAGAGCAACATTAACTAATAGCGTTGACGAACGAAGTAAATAGACTCGACTTATTATAGGATATGGTGACAGGCGAGCCTGGGTGTCGCGGACACCTGCAAATGGACTACCCATTGAAATGCTATATATATATATATATAAATATTTTACATATCAGAATCTCGAAGCACAGAATATACGGGCATGTCTAATCTATTTATATTCAGTCAAAGCTAATAGTACACGCAATTATTTATCGTTCTTAATGATAATTTATTATCACCGAAATCATTGTGAAATAAAATGCTTTAGACATGACGCTCAGTGTTATGAATATTCATAAAAGGTCTCGAGGAGTCGTGACACTTCTACAAAGGCCCGAATTCACTCATAGGCTGAATCTCATTCAACTGTAAAACGATATTTGCAATATTTCAATAGCCAGGGAGTAAGGTTTGGAAAGAAATGTAAATTTTTAAGCATTCCAATCCAATTTCTTTCGTTATTTCACCGAATGCATTTGCTACTTAAATTAAATGATGATTACCGTATGTCCCCATTTATATTCGCAAATGTAGCAAAATACAGTAACGTTATCTGTACATCATTTGAAGTACATCACGTCTTACGCTATCATTGTATATACGATGAAATCAAATGTAAATTAAAAGCATATATACATTAATATAATTGACCCTAGACCTAAAGCACTGAATTGAAATGAGTAAAAAATCGTTCGTCACGTCCTGCAATTACCATGTGGACGTTTCATTTGGTTTTCTGCCTCGATCGTGGCACTATCGATATAAACGGAGACAAAAATTTCGACATTATTTTAATCTAGATTACGTAAAGTTTGTGTAACTTAAGTTGCAAGTGTAAGTTTTAATAAAGTACGAATAAATTTGAAAAAAAAAAATTCAACTGAACGTATTACAGAATCATTATAAATCTTTTTGCATGACACTTGTATATAGAGAAATATATGCTGTGAAAACTAACTTTATTGAAAAATACTTTGTGTCTCGATTTTTCGTGAAAGTAATCAACGGAACCTCTGTCTTCTTTCGCTTGTAGATGGTCAAAGTGGAAGAAGATTGGATTTCGTCGATACCGGCGTTTTATGCTGGTAAAAGTATTTTGATCACCGGAGCTTCCGGTTTTATGGGCAAAGTACTCATGGAGAAGTTACTGAGAACTTGTCCTGATATTCGAGAGATATTTCTGCTGATGCGACCAAAAAGGGGAACGTCAATAGACGGAAGGCTTAGAGAACTTCTTACCCTACCGGTAAGTGCATAACTTTAAAATAAAGGAAAGAGTTATCTTCTTTTTCTGAATGACCTTGAACCGTAAGAAGTCCTATTAGAAGGAGTTTTTAAAAATGCATGGCGCGTGTATTCGCAGTATATACAAGATGGTGCAAAAATCATATAGTACAACCGAAAAAAAGGTGATTCCCTGTAGAAAAATAAATGGAATTTGTAAAATAAATTTGTTCCCGACGAGCCTTGATTTTTGAGAAAAGTGATTTTCAAAATGAGTCGAGTACCCGTGCATTTGAATAAGATCAGCAGATTTAGCTACAGGCCAATATTTTCCTACGTGTTTATATAGAATGCTATGATTTGACCAATATTCACGTATCTGAAATTTATTCATTTTGTTAAGTTACAAATAGTTGAAAAGACAGTTCTCATAACATTTTGCATAATATAACTTCATTTCCGAGTCTGAAAATATGATATATTATTTTCTTTGAAATTTCCGGCGATCCAACAAGCTAAGTTTGAATCCATTGCTCAAAAGTCTTAAGAATATAAAATTTCTTAATCCACGTGACAGTCACCAAAAGAAATCTTCGGTAACTTCGGAAGCTTTGTGTTTCTCAGTGAAACCACCATTTCCCGTAGGAAGTTGCGGTGGTCTACGCCTTTTAATAAATTCTAGAGTGTTAAGACTGTAAGATTACGATAGTACGGAAGTTCTAACATATTACGTAACAAAAAAATCATAATCAGGTCTTATTAAATATCAAGTTTTTTTGCGTTTTAATAAAAACAAAAAATCTTACACAAAACTTGCTTCACTATTTATCTGGCGCGAATTTCAGTTGTTCGACATGCTTCGTAAGGAACGGCCTTCGAGCTTTGAAAAACTAATTCCCGTGAACGGAGACGTGACTGAAGAAGGATTGGGATTACCTCCTACAGAAAGAAGAGTCCTTACAGAAAGAGTTTCCATAATATTTCACGTTGCAGCCAGTGTCAGATTCGACGATCCCCTTAAGGATGCTGTTATTGTAAACGCCAGAGCAACAAGAGATCTTTGTACTCTTGCGACGAACATGAAACAACTGTTGGTAAGGAATGATATTGCTTATATATTATGCATAAATAAATTGCTGATTTTACTTCGAAAAATTCGTAATACATCACTAGAATTTGTATTTCTTCTTAATAGCACATTTCTTGGATAGTAGGATTAATCCTTCTAGGAAATCTCTATCAATTCCAATTACTAACTATAATAAATTAATCAGCTCGCCATTTAAACCGAAGTTCTTGGCAGTGAGATAACAATTTATGATAATTATATGGATGATATGTCACGTGTTGATTATCCATGAGTGTTTCCAGGAACTGGTTCTTCTGTAATCTATTGGTTATTTTTATTTATCGCAAGATACATACACAGATGGATCTTAAACTCATTTTGTATACATTTAAGCGTATTTAATATTTTTATTGGACATATTTCAATTGGATATTTCATGAAATAAATTAGTACGACTTGACGTTGACATAATGTTTTTCTGAGATAAAATACGTTTCAAGATATTGAATGAGCAATTTTTTACAGTTAAATAAATCAATCGAAATGATCTCTTCAATTTTAAAACATTCCAACTAATTTGCAACGAACTACATGAATGCAAATGTCCATAATGATACAGTACATAGTTATCACCTGGAGTAAAAATGTTGGTAACGCATAAATTCACAAAAGTCCCAAGTAACTCTTATCTCGGAGAGCTACAGTTTACGGCGCGGAGAGGGACTTTGTGATACTTTTGTCCTTGTGAAATTTTTTAGGGACTTTTTTTACACTTTTGCGGAATTTAAATATTACGAAGATTGCATTAGTGCGATAATATGAGACCTTTGCGAGACCTTTGTCCGCATTACATTACATTATGAGATATATACATGTAGGAAATGTGGAAATGCGACTGATGCATAATATGTAATCGAGTTGAACTACCACTTAAGTGTAACAGATAGAAGTATCGTGGAAGTGGGGGAAGAATAAAGAACAACTAAATGTGCAAGATCGTATAGAATTCTGTGGTTAATATCCTATTCAGATCCGAGACATTAAGATTGCTTAAAAAAGAACTTGGTACTATACAATCTCAAATATCTAAAATTTGTATTCAAATTTTACATAAAAAATTTACATTCTTCTAGGCATTCGTACATGTAAGTTCCACTTATAGTCAAGCAGACAAACCGGAAGTGGAGGAAATTGTATATCCAGGGGATGTCGACTGGAAAAAAACAATAAAAATAGTAGAGAATATAGACGATCATACACTTAGAATTTTGACACCAAAGTAAGTATCGCGGCTACGTTGTACCTGTAAAAAAATCTGTTGCAACAGTAAAATCTAATGCACACGATGATATCATCATAAGAAGCATTCTAAACGTGATACTGATAATAATAAAAAATAAATAAATTGAAACAATGATTTTTAGTAATAACCAAAATAAATTTAGATTTTTAGGAACATCACCTAATACATATACTTTCTCGAAGAGACTAGCAGAACAAGTAGTGACAGAATACAGTAAAGTACTACCTATGGTCATATTCAGACCTTCTATAGGTAATTAGTAAATACTAATTAAAATCACTGAAAATTATACTCCTCAATACACAACTAATGAATATTACGTTTCCAGTGATATCAACACTTGCCGAACCAATGCCAGGATGGTTAGATAATTTCAATGGTCCCGTAGGAATGATGGTGGGTGGTGGAATGGGGGTATTACGAGTACTCTACGTAGATCCGACATTATCTGCAGATTTTATCCCAGTGGACATTGCTATCAAGGGTTTGGTGTGCGCAGCTTGGAAAAGAGGCATTACAACGTAGGTGGAATATAATATAGGGAATGCATATATAATATATTCCATTGTAATTCATTCTATGCTTCTATAGAATAACTCGAGATCCTACGGTTCATGTGTACAATTGTGCATCATCTGGCATAAAGAGCATAACAACTAAAGAAATTGTTGACATGGGTTTACGTATGTCCGAAAACATACCACTGGACGGAATCCTTTGGTATCCTAACACGCTAACGACTAACAGTAAATGGTTGTACTACATATTGACACTGATTCTGCACTTCTTTCCTGCACTGATGCTGGACGGATTGCTAAAGATGAGTGGCCGTCGAGAAATGTAAGGATTGAATGAAAGAGAAGAGCAATAAAGAAAATTAATGAAATTATGTAAAAAAAATGAATAAGAGTATACAGTAATTTGGGTTTATTTGAGAAAATTATCTTTTTAACGTTTACTCGCACAGGCTTACCAAACTTCAGAGAAAGGTATTCACTGCAAATAGTGCTTTGGAATATTTTCTCATTAATCAGTGGAAGTTTCGAAATGAGAAATTGCTGAATCTCATAACCGAGGTACCTCCTGCAGACTTGGAAACGTTTGGTTACAATTATTGGAACTTTGACATAATCGAATACTTCCGGTATATAGATAAATATTTGTTTATAATCAGAGATATTTATTTTACGAAATTATCTATATATATGTATATATACTTTTTGTTTAATTCACGCAGGGGCTGTATGATAGGAGCCAAGATGTACCTATTGAAAGAAGATATGAATAACGTGGACAAGGCTAAAGCACATTATAAGAGGTACGATAATTAGAATATATGTCGCAATTCTTCTGAATGCGATTTTGCGTAATTAAGTATTGATACACGGAGAGTATTCAGAAAAATGCATGCATTTGTGTCAATTTCATTTTTATGTTTCATATAAACACGCCTTTCTGAGATTAAGTTATCTATTGACGTCGACATTGTGATTAACATTCTGCTGGTACCTGGCGTTCCAAATGTATATATCAAAGCATGTGCGAAGGCGCTGACACTAATTTTAGCATTTATAAAACGGAAACAAGTCAAAGCAAAATCATTGGTTTGCCATCCGTAGCCGTCTGCTTTAAAAACGTCTTTCGCATTCATTCCGTTGTACTCCCCGCCTATCTTGGAATTCACATTTTACGCAATGGCACTTATTATTCTTGTCGCGCTCATAAAAAGTACCTACAGCGCTTAGACAACCGGATGAATAATTTGAAATTAGAAATGCCGGCATGCATAATTCACCGCTTGATATAATACCGTTTATCGTGAACATCAAGTCTTTTCTTTCGTTTTTAATTTTCTTTGCGTTTTTATTTATGTATATCAGCAAACATACTCTTTCCATAGCTAACAAATATACTCCAAAACAGTAAATAACACAAAATATCCAGGACTTCACAATTAAGCGTGGTTACTCTACTACAGCTGCTTAGATTTTACAAGGCTTATTTAATCGCGTTATTAATAACTGCAGTGTCAGACTTACTCGCTCGAGTCATTATAATCACCGGTCGCTGATAAAGGAAATACTTTAACGTTTATAAAAGAGAATTTAATTGGCGTTCTCGCGGGCCGATTTATTAGAAGACACAAGCTACTATAATCGCGCAGGAAGCACAGTGACAAAACGATACTAAGCTTTAAGGTGTCCCCACGCGAGTCTTGTTTGGTCGATCGTGATGTCGACAACAACGTCAAACTGGGTCACTAAGGTAGCCTAGATGATGATGATTAACGAAAGGTTATAAGTTCAAAAAAAAAGTTGAAAAGCAGTTGAAGTCAATCCTATAAGAATTAACGTAGAAAAAAAAAAAAATACAAAAAAGTCTAGACACATATAAGTTTATAAAAAATTCAAATCTATCAAGAATATCATATAAAATATATTTGAGGACAATAAACAATAAATTGTCACATTTTCATATACCAAATCAATATCGCACTAAAATCGACCACGCTTTTGAAATTCACATAATATCTGATATAATCCACGTGAGTATTCCATATCTCGCGCGAGTCCGGCACGGCACGCAATTACCACAAAACATGTTAATTTTACCATCCAACTAGAGACCTGTTCGTTTCAAAAATGTCTGAGGCGTTCAGCCATTTCGACAAGATCCAATTTACAGCAATAACGCCCTGAATTTCTCCAAGTAAGCTACAACAGCTTGCACGAAAACTGCTTGCAGCAAAGTCAAAGAACCGTAATATATCATACTAACAAATGATCAAACAAAATAATCATTGAATAATATATCCCTAAACCATAACCTTAATTCCGAAGTCACAGTGACCAGTGACTCGTGCGACTCACGCGACTTGCATATGCTGAGCGAAAAACCGTAAATGGAAATGTCGAAAGGCATGGATGCTCGCGTGACGGGTTATCATGATAATACGCCAAGAGAGCTGTCTATAGAGAAGGAATCCAATGCGTATAACGTTAAGCGACCTTTTCTTGTCCGCATGGGAATCCCCATGAGCTATAGATATACTAGCGGGTAAGTTAGAGCACTGCGGCTCTTTGTGTGATACATACCAATACGCATATGAACCATATAGGAAACCAGCGCGTATACAGCATGCAATTAACCTCTGTAAATCCTGATTTCGCCATGTCAGAAAACACAGGCAATCTGATAACGCACGGCTTAATGCATGTGCCAAGTTGTGTTGAGCTTTTCGCATTAATTTTTGCGTGTGAAATGTCACATATGAACAATGTGCCAATTGCGTCTCCGGTAGGATAGGAAAGACATTTCTCAAGGGTTATTGCGAAAAAGGATATCGTACGTTCGTGAAAAACTGGGGACGGGACTGCTTGGGTTTTTGTGGTCAGACGTAATGTGGTATAGTTGTCATATGATATTTCCCAAATGGTTTCAGAGTTTATTCACCTTATTAATAAAACCTTGTTAGATAAGCATAATACAGTGCGGGTAGGTACCTGTTTATTTACAGTGCATGACGTAGGTAGCTATCATTACGAATTATTTATTCATTGCTTTTAATTTGATAGGTGGATTTATCAGAGATATAGAATATTTTTAATATGTTTTTAATCAGTTGGTTATGGATGGAGAAGGGTATTGTAATCGGTTAACGGAATTATGAAATATATTGATAAATTTGGGTATTAAGAGAAAATTTGAAAAATGAGTACAGTACATTCGTGATATAATTTTTATTCGTCACTTCTTGAATGCTCTGCTGACTCTTTGTTCTACTGCAATATTAATTTATACATATAACGTTAATTTTTTTTACGTCTTTTTTCAAGTCGCAATTGACTCTATTAAATAACCGGTTGTGACTCTCAAACGCATTTAGAGACGCTTATATTGTCTATTGATGCAAATTTCGTTTGACGTCATTGATTCCAACGGACCGAAATAACGTTTACCTACTCTACCTGAAGTGACGTCGTTCACCATGATGTTGCGTCTTGGCAACTCGAGGAAAACGCACTAGTCACAGCTGCATTCGCGACACACGATAATTCGCAGACTACTTGTTTTCTTGTGCTAAAAACGATATTACGTGCGATATTATTCTTGCACGCCCACGAAAGTAGAAAAATTTGTAAGGGGCGTTAGTTGGTAGTTGGTACTAGCAAGCCAGTTGGCAGACAATCAAGATTCGTCCCTGACGCATAAGCGTCCTGTGCTTTAGATTGCAAACCGTAAAAACATCACAATTCGCAAATTCATTTTGCAAAAACCTGCGAATAATGACGTTATGGTATCATAAGGTTTTTTACCAGGCACTTGACATACAAAAATGATTTGATCGCGAAATGATCAATCGTAGATCAAAATTTTTTATCCAATGACGTACGACTGTTGTACCTCTGGCAAACTCTTGCATACCAAATCTGAATTTTTAACAATTATTAATCAATAATAGATCATTTCAAGATTTGTTTTGCGACCATCTGAAGTATTCTGCAATGTGCATCTCACCATTGGAACTGGAGATCTGCAGGTGTTGTAGCTACCCGAGATACGGAATGTCATTTTGTTAAAAACAAAAAGGTTTTACCACGATTAATGACTGACACAGTTACACTGGATAAATAATGATGATTATGGACCAGAAAGTTGGCGAATGAACTTTCGCGAAACGGTATTTAGTCAGGATCTCTGGATTGGACGTTTTTGCAAATATGCTTGTTGTGTAGCACATTTCTCCTTTAAGATGAATTGGACGTCGACTATGGCCGAAATCATGCAAAATTAGCTCGAATTGATGATTCATTTTGTCATTTTTCCTTTAGTTTAGATTAATCGAACAAACTAGTATTACCTTAGTAAACGTTCTAGAAAATACAACACAAAAATTGAACTCAAATTTTAAGTTCAACCAATTTTTTAAGCATATTAAGTGAAGTGTGCAAAAATGGCTCATGCTCTGGTTGCACAACTTTCGGTACATATTTCTCAAAATCTATTGGAGATATCATATTAGGTTTGGTAGAGATTTTAAGCCATATTGCAAGAAACGTCGCAGATTAATGATTTTTATAAACCATTAGCTGATAACAAAATGGCAGTCGTAAGTAATGTACATTTTGCATTATGTTGATTAAAGAGAATAAAAAGGTGTGTTACAATTGTCATTTTCTTTCAACTGAAAAAAAGGATTAACCCACTACGTCAAGTAAAATTTTAGAAAGAAACGCTACTAAGCGATTTGTAATTGGTTAAGCAGTCTTTGATAAATTTTTGTTTGTATTTTCTAGAACGTTTACTAAGGTAATACTAATTTGTTTGATTAATATAAACTAAAGGAAAGATAACAAAATGAATCACCAATTCGAGCTAATTTTGTACGATTTCGGCCACCGCCGACGTCCAACTCCCCTTAAATTCACGGCTGCCTTATTACGCAACTGGTATATTGACGTCAAAGCATGATAAAATGAAGAATGAGATCGACAATTGGTTAATTTTTGCGCGAATTTACGTTATACTGAAATTCTGCGAAGCGTTATCAGTCAATTTTATTTTTGAGCTTAATGAACTTGTGCGAGCGACTTTTTTTTTAATTTGATTTCGAATTGCTTTAATATACGACTGTATACAACCTGCATATATGTAATTTTTGAATTTATCAGAATCCTGAATTTAACGTAAAACGGAAGAAGTGATCTCCGAATTGTCATAATTGATATATTTGAATGTACTGATTTCAGTATCAGCATACTAATTCTAATACTCACTAGATGTTATTTCGAATTTATCGAAGTTCAATATTTCTGTTTCAGAATGCATTGGATTGATAGAATATTCAAAGTTTGGCTTATCATCGCTGTTATCTGGATAGCAATACGTTCAGGATTAATTGAATGGATAACAGATACTTATCAATCGATCATCGACGATCCAATTTTAAACACTTAACGTGAATCATTATAATAAGTCTTATCCTTTACACAGCAGTTCATAGGACATATTGAAATAGAACTGTACTATACTTATAATTTTTTTAAATCAATTTTTCAAGGAAATAAATAATTATTAAAAGTTATACAAGAACACTTCTTTTCTTATCATCAATGTACAGATTTAGGTGGCAGCAATGATTTAGCAGAACATTTAGTATTACAAGCCGCTTTATAAATAATATTGTACTGTTAAGCTGTACGAAAATAAATATTTGAACAAAACTACATGTGTATATATATAACATGGATTTCATTTTCATAACACTCATTTTAATTTCCACAACATACATTAAATAGGGTGTTGCAATCTCTAATATGACTAAAAAGTACATAAGAATTTGTTCTTGACTTTGTATTTATCATATCAGAAGTTTGACTGTCCGCCTTCGCTCAATTACGTGCAATCATCAACAACTACGTCACGGCGTCACAATTCTTTGACAAATACCTACTGCGCAGAAATTTATTACACGAACGGTAGCTATAGCCTCTGATAGCTTCGTCACAGCCTCGATAACTATCACTCACGTCGACAGAATACATCACGAAAAATGTATAAAAATTATCATATTACTTCTATCTTCTATTCGCAACGCTGGAAACACTCGATTAACCACACATATCAGTAAGCAAAAACCAAAACATATCCACGTTATTTTTTTTTAATACCACCGCCCAGAAACATGTCGATATATGATTCATGCGATAGAAAAATTTACATAAAATAATAATAAGAATAAAAGAGATTAAGTATAATAGACTGCACATGATCACTGCCTCTGAGAAGAATTCTACTACGTCTCTACGCTTCCTAAAATTGGCATGATTAGCAATTTAAAAAAAAACCATAAGGATATGTGGCATCGTCAAATCAATCGTGATAGCAGATAAAATAAAAAAAGGCGTTTAAAGTGAAGCGACGAAAAAGAGAATAAAAATTCATCTTACGCATCCCGTTCATGTCCAACTTATATTTTGAGATTGCTGAAGGACACACGCAGAAACGTCAATGTTTTCAACAAACATGATGCGATTTCGCGAAGTGTCAAAACCCGTTTCTCAATCCTGGGAAATCCTCGGGCTCACGGACATGTTGAATTGGCACGAACATTATGATACGTCTCGTTCCCGGTAAGAGGGACGACGCATGACTGGTTCTTTTTTCATTTATTAAACGACAACATCAAGAGTGCCTTCCACTCAAACAGTAAGAGCAGCAACAGAGAGAAAGGCGTGATGCAGTTGAAAATTGTAAAGATCAATAAAGAAAAAAGTCAAAACTTATTTGTAATGCTGTAGACAAAAAAAGAGAACCGTGCAAATTCGAAGAGAGGACATACAGTAGACGTCTATGTGCAAATTTACAATTTTTTATGTAAAAAAAGGTTATCAAAATGACAAATTTAATGTTCCTGGAAATACGAAAGTTATAAAGTATTCGTTGTAATCAATGGGCAGGTACAGTGAGCTGCATTAATGGCGTCCCAGAGGAAGCTAGGGGTAAGCGTGGCGAAGCGAGAGTGGGGCGGCCGGCAGCCTAGTCGGCAGCCTAGAGGGAAGCCAGGTCCGAGCGTAGTGGGGGAGAGCGTCTCGCTTATTAAACCAATGGGCTCTCTCCTTCCACTAATACCTCAGCCATCGGCAAGGATGTTGCGCCAGTACAGTCTATGAGTCAAAGCGAGACGCTCTCTCCCACTACGCTCGGACCTGGCTTCCCTCTAGGCTGCCGACTAGGCTGCTGGCCGCCCCACTCTCGGTTCGCCACGGTTACCCATAGCTTCCTCTGGGACGCCATTAATGCCGCTCACTGTACCTACTAATCAATCGACTATCTTTGTTCAAGTAACTGATTGTGATCATGCGTTTTTCTCTATAAACTGGGGGGCTTATCAGATTTTTTTGAAAAAGACAATTTTTCTTTTCATTTCTTTATCAATACCGTTTCCCTGAATGACAAGCTGACATAATAAATTCCTACTGGCTGAACGCAATTTAGAGCTATGGCGAGTATAAGCTGTGTGCTACTTCATACACGTACTGTATAAATGAATGAGAAGCCATCTAAAGATCCGCAGTTTCTATGAAGTTGCAAAAAATGGAAATATCCCTTTAAGCTGATAAACCTGTTTAATTATCTTTTTCTTTTATACGCATGATTGCAAGGATAAATAGAAGAGTTTTCTGTCGAAGACAAATTATTTTCCTGGCACTGATCTATCCTATCTTGATAGTATGACGTTGCTTTTAATAATGGCTGCACATTACATTCTTACAATTCCTTATAATTCTTAGGAAATAATTCGATCCGACTGACGTCAATATTGCGGAATCCACCTTTCCCTTGTAAAAACCAGATTGTTACATAATTTATCTCCCAAGAAAACGATTGCATTTGTAATTCAAAATGCCGCGGCGTTCAACTGTACGATCAACTGGTATCAAGAAAAAAAATATATCATTTTTCTTGTAAGTCCAGATAAGACACACTCTACCAATGCATATTCAATTATAAATATATAATAATTGTATCGTTCCAATTATCGTTACATTGTCATTTTAATGAATTGGGTTTTTATGAAATGACTTTTCTGCTACTCGGAATAAAAACAGATAATAAAGATGCAACAACCTGATGACTAATCTAAGGCGAGGCACCGCATCACAATGTATCAGGAAGCTTATGTCAAGAGAGAATCAAAATAAGGTTAACAATATTTTTTTTAATAAAAAGTTACGAAAACCCAACCTTGAAATCTTTCAAGAATAATCCATATAACGGACTGCTCTGTAACGATTTTACTGTTGGAATTTTTCATAGTTTTCATCTTATTATACGAAATATTCGAATAAATAATGAGTCACAAGACAGTTATAATAAATACTCAATACAGCAGTTTGTAGGTTTACCGTTAACCTTGAGCAATCTCCGCATTACTATTTATATGTGGTAAAAAAAAACTAGATCAAAGAAAAACTCAAAGTTCATTAAGCTGTCTAGTGGCCGTCTCTTAAGTTGTAGTACGCAAATTACTTAAAACCACAATTTTGTAGATGACTAAGAGGAAAGAACTAGTGGATTTCAAGATATCCGCAGAAGTCACGTTTTTATCACGCGACTTACGTTTGTCATCCGGTTTCAATAACTTCGACATAAAAAAAATATACGTGACTGCTCCCACATATGCTCTACGTACATATTTAGGAATTTTGACTTCATTGCGTAACCTTAACAACGTTATTATTCAACCCGGCTATCATTTGTAAGAGTGTTCCCAGGCTACGGCTCATCCCAATCAATTATTGCATTCGATAATTGCATTCAATGAATGAAACCTACGTACAGCACCTACATAAAAATAAGCAGACATTCTAATTGAAACATTATAACACGAAACATAAATATAACACAATAGCTCCTATACATTGATATCACATATCTCATGTTATCATTCTTTGACTACAAAGAATACACATGATGATATTTTGTAACAAGACTCAACCAACAATCTCGATGATCACTATGCACTATTACAATCATTAACGGCTGCGGCAGACCGGTAAAATGCTATTCAAACTTTCGCGCCGTACAAATCAAACAATCCCATAATGACGTGATATCTAAATTAAGAAATCCCTTCTGACACAATAAAAGAAAAATGGTAAATAAGATGGGCAATAAGTCGTCATATTCTCACGCATGGATGCACGCATGCATCCAGAGTGTGTCTCGTGCAGAATCATTGCAATGATGTGCGCGCGAATGACGTCACTAGCCTCGCATGCGCATTTAGCAAGGCGGCAAGGAACGGGAACGGCGACTACATAGTCATTCCTGGAGTGTACCGCTTTCAACGAGCGATAGGCAGTCGTTCGAATGCGTTCTCGCCGGCAAGTTCTGAAGTAAATTGTAGCTGAAGAGAAGCCAAGTACAATTTCTGATGCAGAACTGTTGTGTGCCACTGGCAAATATCGCAGAAGAACGAGAACTATGAGGCGTAATCAATAAGGAAGCTGTGTGTAGAAAAAAATTGTTAAAAAACGAGAAAAGGAGTGCAATTTATAAGACAAGAAAACTAGATTCCATTCGATGATCAGCAACCGCGAGGGTTAAAGTATCAACCACAGGCTGTAGTATCGGGACGACCTTATAACTGTCGTGATATCAGAGATTGGAAAAAATCACATATGGTGCATAAAATGAAGGAATAAAAAAACCAGTGTAAACGTGTTCGTACGAACTAGGGAAATCTACTGAGAGATAACAATTAGTGAAATAACGAGTTTATAACAAGTGTAATTTTAATAACTGCGTAAGTGCATATTTTTTATATGCACAGTTGTTCGCCTTGTAATAAAGAAAAATATATATATAGTATGACTTTCGAAGAGACTGGATAACAGTTATGCTGTTGAAAATTCACGAATCAACGTGAAAGGATTTCTGGGAACGCTTCTTGGAACTTTCTTGGTATAGTGGTAGAGCAAGTTTTTTTCTCATTACCGGACTGCGATTTTGATCAAACGAAATGCCTGAGTCAGCCATGGCGATCAACAGGTGAGAAACGAGAGATCGATTTATCGATAGCTGCCTATAACGAGATAGGTGGAACGCGACATATTTCGCCGATGCGTCAGTCGGATCGCGAAATTATTTCTACTCAAAACTTCTCATAATTCATACTCCATTAAGTACTCCACATTCTTTACTGTTTTACGTTAACTGACGCGGATACTGAACGCTAAGTGAATATTCGCAGGTAATACTTAATTAAAATACTGCAGACGTCAATCAGTAAGAATTGTTGAAAATCAATTTTTTTCACAATAATCATACAGGCTGGTTATAAAGAGCCTTCCCTTTTAAAAGCAAAGTATTTTCGGAACGAAAAAAAATTATTGCTCATATTCTATATAGAGAGATTATTATGCAGCAAAATTTGCATTTACGTAAAACAAAATTTTCATTTTTCATTATCATCCGTTACAGGATATTTTATTAAAATCTAAAAAAAAGTTGATTGATTATGATGAATAGAGAATAAAAGTTTTTAACTAATGACCACATTATGAAATTTGTAAACTATTCAATATTATGTTACTATTCGTTATCAACTAGACCGTTCTTCTAAAAGTAATGTTGTGGTAGAGTGTCGCATGCAGATTAGAGGCTGTACAATCACGACGTATGAACA
Source organism: Pachycephus smyrnensis (assembly GCA_030142225.1). Classification (NCBI taxonomy): domain Eukaryota; kingdom Metazoa; phylum Arthropoda; class Insecta; order Hymenoptera; family Cephidae; genus Pachycephus; species Pachycephus smyrnensis. The sequence continues at coordinate 128,735 of JARQST010000304.1, read as the reverse complement.
CATAACGCGGAAACGATTTTACGCGTACATATACCAATTCTATATCAACGTAAAAAGAAAAAAGAAAAACAGAATAATTATATAATTTATACAGATTTATACACGCGTCTCCATATCGAATCGTGTTTATACGAAGATTTGCATAACATGATACACAAGTCGTTTATATTTAGATTAGATTTCCACAAATTATGTGTTCCAGGAAATATTTTTGGTACACGTCTATAAGGCATGGTGTTAGATAAACTTGTTTAATGCGTCAAGATTTTTTTTTATTAACACAAAGCTAAGGACTTCGCAATCGAATTTCTCGGTAAACGAACGTGTATCAATTTCGAGAAACAAGTTTTAGCATAAAAAACTGGATTTTGCTCTTGCATGACTTCCCCCTCAATTCTCCTTTAATTTTATTTTAATTAACTCTTAACAAAATCTTCACCTTGGATTATCATGTTTCCTTACCTTATTAAGTAAGGTTGTTCCACGAGCGTATTCCGATTTAATCTTAATATTCAATTCATACAGTCGATAAACATTCGATAAGGCAAATCATTCGATATGAAAATCACGTATCGTCGAGCGTGATCAAATGAATCTAAGTTTGACTAACGTTAAATTATACACTTTCGAGTGCTGGATTCTTTCTGGCTTATTGTTAACATTTTTAATTTGTTTTACATCCTAGAAATCCTTGGATAAGGTATCCAACTTTTTACTTCAAACTGAATGTTTCGTAATGGTCAGGATGAGATCACGGAACGACAAAACATTGTACTGGGAAAAGTAATCTAAAAATAAATGATGGAGATTAGATTGCAAACTGTAATAATCCTTTTGATTTCACGTTGGTGATCGGATATGATTCCTTCGATGACTATTAATAAATTTAGTGATTTTTTTTTAATGATAGTAACAAATGAGTGTTTAACGCATCAAGCTGAAATAAGAAGTAGGAATCTACATTCCGTGACCACTTCCTGGTAGTGATTTGAATCCTATTTGATAACCAAAAATGACGACTTTAGCACGATGGCACTGTTGGGTTTCAATATTGGAATCATTACATATTTATTTAATTCATTTAAAATCGACTTTTGTCCTGTTACCGATTAAGCATTTACTGCGTGAATAACATGGCGTACTTTCTCATCATTCATAAATCGACCTGGGCATTAAATATAAATATCTTGAGAATGACGCGCATGCAAAATGTTCGGAAACGGAAAGGCACAAATAGGCTATAAAAAATAAAGGCATCAAATTCATCGATGGACTTCACAATTACCATTCATAAAATACACTCTAACCTTAATAAATGTAGTAATATACCCAATAACTGAAAACTCCACACATGTCATACGTCATTACAACAGTTTTTTTTTATTTTACTTTCAGCTCATTAACGAGACCAAAATTATGCCTGATCATTCCAAAGACACGTGCAACATCGACCATCGAAGAATCGGATTCGAGCTCAGAAAGATCTACGCCGTCGATAGATTTAGATAGTGATGGTTCGGAATTAAACTTGACGATAAGTAAAAACGTGAATCTACAACGAGGGGACTATGAGAAGCCCTTATTAAACAAGATGTTTAATTCTGATGACTCGGACAGTTTTTATTCAAGTTCTGAGTACGAAACTTCGGTATCTTCAGACAGTTCTGTAGCGTCAACAGCAAACTGCGAAAAAATCAACGATCTTGATAATGATTTCCAAAACACGTCCTCGGTTTCAAAAGAAGTGGACGATGTTACCGAGCAGATGCTAAACCTCCAACTTCCGGCAAGTGATTCACATAAGGAAACGGTCCTTTCGAGCGCGTGTAGGAAATCTAATCGTACCCAAGAGGAAGTAGACAATTTCCGAAATGAGTATTCTAATAACAATCTGAAGAACGTGAATTCATCTTGCAAAAATGTAAAAATGAATTATATAAATGTATTTGACAAGAATAACGACACTCTCTCGGATACGGAGAATGTCGACAGCCAAGAAGATTTAACATCCGATAATGATGATGACGATTTAGTTCAACGTGGTCCGATGAACAGAAAATCTCATATATCATCTTATAAACCATACAATACATTAATCGATATAGACACAAGCGAGATTGACAACGAAACCAAAGAGATATGGAAGAATGCACACTTTAGAACATTTTTTGAAGCGCTTCTCGAAAGAATGCATAACTCTCCAGAGAGCAACTCGGCTGACAAAAATAAATCAATCAAGTCAGATGTTAACTTCCAAATAAGTAATTCACCGAGTCCAGATAACAGCTGGACAACAAACGTAATTTTGAATACTTCCTTACAAGTAAGTTGCCATTAAACATTAATCTAAGCATTGTCATAAATTTCTACATTCTTCTTTAGGTTATGCCCGACATCACAGTTTCTCAAGGACCACAATCGACGTCATCATCAAATAACTCATATATTAACACACCGAGTCCATCGGATTATCCAAGTATCGTAAATTCTCCAACAGTTGAACCACTAGGTACTGAGTTCGATCAATCAGAGATCTACAGTAAACTGGACGGCACATCAAAGGATATAATAAATAAGGAAGATACGATTAACAAGGATGATCCAGATTCTCAACATTTTTCGCTACTACCAACCTACGGAACAGAAATAGCGGATACGTACCCTAGGAGTTCATCAGATAACGAACATTCAAATGCGATTAATAATACCTATACCCCATGTGAGTTTGGAAATTGTATGGATGACAAGAAGAACAGAATGAGTAATGTCCTACAAAATCCTCTGATGTATCTTGTCGAGCACAGTTTTGACTTAACCCAACTCACTGGTCCCATTGAAAAAACACAAAGTGATTTATCAGAGGGGAGATTTCAGCTGACTACAGAAAACGTGCCAACTGTCGTCATAAGTAGTCCAGATATCCGTAACGGATCTAGCAATCCGATTTCCTCGAACAACAATAATTTCTTACCCGTCTGTGAAAACATATGGTCAGATGTGAAGCAGGAATCAGCGACAAACACAGATCTCATTGTACTATGTGGTCAACAGTTAACACCCAACAGCTCACCAGCTTCATCAACAACTTCTACCTCAACAGTATTTGTTGACTTCCCGGTACCCAAAATCCCAACAACTGTCAGAACACAATGTAAGAGGTACGTGCAAGATGACACAAATATGAAGTATTTTCACACGACTTTGTTAAAGTTACTTCACTTATAGCCATAACAAATCTATTTCAAATAAACATATATTTTAATACTCTAAATCCAAATCAATCAATAATGTAGAACATATATGATAATTCTTTGTCACCATAGGAGAACAGTTCCTTGGCCATCTTTAAATCTGCCATCCACAGCTGCATCAAAAAGACTAAAAGAAGGACTAGATCCAGAAGACGTGAACGAAGCAATGAGAAAATTATTGCTCAAGTCAAGAAATGATCTCACAAGGGTGGATAACGACGGGTATACGTAAGTACATCCTATCACAATTAAATTAATAAAATTTCTCTTAAAGATAAATTCTAATTGGTTCTTTTTTGATGCAGACAACTAATGCGTCTCGTGAAAAATTCAAATGAACTGAAAAACAAACGAATCAGAGCTTACTTGATACCACTGGTAGAGAGAATTGGCGACATCCACGATAGTTTGTCAGCAACGAATAACTACGGCGAAGACGCTCTATATTTAGCAGCAATGAGTTGTCATGAAATGGCTTACGTTCCTGGATACTTAGCCGCCGCCATGATCAAGAGACATATCGGTATCTCACAAAAATTGTATCACAACAGGGTAAGCATCCTGCAATTTACAGAGAGAAACATTTGCAACGGACATTCGAAAAAATGTAATTCGCAGAAAGTTAATCGTAGCGAATTTTCATATTATACAGGGTGACACGCTCATTCATGCAGTGGCAGCTAAAGGCGACACGCATATTCGCGTTCTCTCCGAGTTACTTGACCTTAAAACAAATGAAGGAAACTGTGTGTTTGATTTGTCGAAGTGCAATTACGACGGTTAGTAATAATTAATGATATTAATATTCGATGAGACAATAGATTGTGACCAGAGTACAATTATCTAAAATACTGTCATCTTTATTAATGAGATTTACTGTTACCAGGTAAGACAGCTTTGCATATGGCTGTTGAAGCTCATAATACGTCGGAACCACGAATTTCCTCAATTGGCACGGTACAATTATTATTGAAACACGGAGTAGATCCCAAAGTCAAGGAAACTATGTGTGGTAACACTGCTCTACACCTGGCAGTATGTTTAAGCTGTGATCCTTCTCTCATAAAGGTAAGCAATAAATTAACAGTGAAAAATAATTGTGTGGTACTTTAAAAAGCACCTTTACAATAATCATACTTCATTCCGTGAATGTTTTTTTTTTAATTTTTAGGCACTGCTCAGTTACAAAGGTTATGAAGCTGTAAATAGTATGAATAACAATGATAACACACCTGTCCACATGGCAGCCATGTCGCATGTATTTACAGAATCGCAAATGGAAGTTTGCCGATATTTAATATTGCATGGGGGACTAACGAATATTCAAAACCAGCAAGGCAAAACAGCTTTGGATCTGGTATCTCCAGATAGACACGAGATGATTGAAATGATCTTTCACAAGATAATGTAAATAAGATTCGATTGAGCATTCGCAATTTTATGCTTATAAGTATAATGTTATATATGTTATAAATATTTTACCGATATATCGGTGGAACAGACATACACATTTTGTATGCGCGCAATACCCGTACAAACCGAGGACATCTATCACAAAAGCAATATTGAATAGAACCGGTATCAAATCTTCGGACAGGCTGTGACAATTTATTGTAAATTTTTTGTACCATGATTACTGATTACTATGTTATAAGACTGTCGCTTGAAGAGAGAAAATGAATGATTGTATGAATCTGATTAATTTGATGTGAGTATATCAGTGATTAATATTAAGAATGACGGATTATTCAAGGAATAATTACACGACGGACTTATGTAAATAAATGTAAATCATCATGCCATTGTTAACAGTGTTTTTTTTTCTACGTCCTTCGACCATAAATCAGTATTCCATTAATATCTACACCGATCACCTAGAAGCCAATCGTAACAATTACATATCCGCAATTCTACAATTTGCTGCTCAAGGATATAACGGTTATGTACATGAGGTGTTTCATAACTAATAGACCCCTGAGTAGGAAATTCTATCATTGCCGACATGCAACTGTCACTTTGTTTTCTGGTATTGTTACAAGACATGGTAAATGATGATTTAACAAACAATTAAAACCTTTGACAGTTATTAATTCCATGTTTTGATAAATGATTATTCTTACACATCTCATATCAAACCGATATAACGATTGTGAAGTTTTCTACCCTTAAAATATTGTCATCTACAACCAATATAGAAGCTATATGACATAATTCAAACCTCATACAAATAATTGTCCATACTTTTTCAGAAAGTGATTTATTCCACACTAAAATGGTTACCAGACCACAAACGTATTGTCCCGACTGTACTCAGGTTCCGGCGGATTTGTGTTGTAGGTTTTCCGGTGTGGTAAACCCTATTGCTTATCCGTTAATGACATCGAATACAATGTCCATCAGAACAAGCTAACGCGATATAAGTAGTAATTTAACATGTTTAGTAGAGGAGGAGCATGTCAGTCACAGTAATAAGCGGCGCGAAAGACCTGTCCATCATCATTTCGATAGTACTTTTTTAATTCAACGGCTATCAAAACACTTATTTATCGGTGAGTGTTGTACGCGGTACAGACGTTGGCGAGATAAGGGACAAAACCGTAGAGCAGAGAGAAACGAAAAATTTTTTGACAGGCGAACAAGTGCATCGAGATACAAGAAATACGTGCAGTTTAACAGTAAAAAAAATCTTTCTTAAAAGTGCATAAAACTCGGTACAACATTTTTTGGAATAAATCATACTTGATTATTGAAAAATGCTGTGGAATAACTCTTATATTCGTAACTTTTACTGATTCTGATTGGTTTATGTGGTGTGTTTAAATTGATGCACATGTACAATACATGCAATTAATTTAATAAACCAGCGCGAGAAGATCTTAATTGACGAATATATCACATAAACTGAATATATTACTATAACAAGATGAGAAATATATGGAACATTCTATTGATCATTTGTCCAATAATGCTGTTGGCGTCCAGCTGGAAAATTAGTCAGCAATGTGAAATACAAAATTACACGCGGCTGGCCTGTGTCTGTTCCGGAAATGAGGTATGTGCCACGAAATAAATCAATGTCATTATGTTCACCGGCTTCGGTGTATAAACGCAATTGTTTGTTGAATTGGCAAAAAAATAATTTCGTATTCCGTCATAGGAAATACTTCACACAATAATCGTGCAAATAACCAATCGAGTAGATGTGAATTTTTATTAACCTTATTAACGTTAAAAAAAATCTTTTTTTCAGGCATTACAGTTTCCAAGAGATCATAACTTCAGGAATATCACTAATATCTTTATCTCATCGTGTTCACACGTAAATCTGCACATATCCGAAGCATCGGACACAGAAAACGTGCGAACTATTGTAATTCGTAATATAAGCAGAACACTGACATTTGATTCAACGGTGATGACAAAGAATATCGAAAATATTGAATTCTTGAGTATCGGAGCTATACGTCGTATCGCAGGAGATTCGACTTTCAAGATTGTACAACATATCAAACGTTTTCGTATAGAAGATACAAATATCGAGAATTTCGATGCAGAATTTCAGAACATCAGTGTGACCCAATTTTTATTTAGAAACGTAACAATTGCGCGAATGATTGGTCTCAATTTTTCGAAACGCGGTGAACTTCTCAAGATAATAGATTGCAGTTTTCGCAATATCCAAAGCACTCTATATCTTATTTTCTCTTCAATTGAAATTCGCAATTCTAAATTTGAATTGCAAAGACCAACTGATGTGTCTATTGTAGGTGACACTACTATCGTGGCCAATAGTGTTTTTTTAAATGTTAGTATGAATCTAGTTGCTTCCAATAAAATCACTGTTAATAATACATGCGCCGATGGGAAGAGTTCTTTGAGACTTTCAGCGCGCAGTATCGAAAGTTTTGGAAATAGATTACCAACCGAGATAATATATCCTAAGAATATGGGACAAGACATACCGGGTTTACTACTAGCTCGAAATAACACCGTGTGCATTGCTGGTAATTGCAAATGCATTAAAAGCAATGCTGCTGGTTTGTATAAGCAACTTCATGGAAGCAAATTTCTCGGCATCATCTTGTCGATATTTATTCTCATGGTTTAAAAAGTTGTATAATAATAAAAACATTTTTTACTGGATCTACGACTGTCATATACGTAATTAAATAAATTATACTAATTGTAAGTACTATAATACGAGTTCAAATGCAACTATTATTTGTATTCACGTATCTAAAAGTAAATATCAGTTTGTATGGATACACTCATTATGCATGATAAGGTAAAGAGTTAGACATAATTTTTTATATACTTTTGATTTGTTATTAGAATAACTTTCAGGCCTAGAATTATTTTCGAGAACTTATAAAGATTAAATAATAAATTTCATTATTGTAGAACAATAAATTCACAGAAATATTCTAATATTATACCATAAGGCACTGTACGGAGTTATTCACAACAAACGTATCACCTGAAGTTAGCCTGTCCATTTAATTTCTATAATGGAACCACCTTCAGGTGATGCGTTTGTCGTAAATAACCCTACATATATTTTTTTTATTACTTGTATTGAATTTAAAATGCGATACGACATTTATGATTTTTCGCGCATATCCTCTTTGAATATTATAATTGTGAGAATATACGATTTTGTACTATTTCCATACTTTTATACTGTTTTTACATCTATGAAAGTCAAATAATTTCAACTTACCAATTAGATGTTTAGTTTCTCGTCTTTCCAAATATTTGATGACTCGACATGCAATTGTATCCCTTCCGCATAAAGCGATAACTCCTCCCTCAAATCATTAACCTCCTGTAGCATAAGTTGGTTATTTTCCTCCAAATTTCGAATAGTCTGTTGATAGAGAAGTACTTGTTTTTCATGCTCAGCTTGCATATCTTGCCATGCTTTATCCTTTGGCACATAAGTTCCTACAGATAAGAAAATAATTTTGGTTAATTGATGAAAAGAAATGAAATATCGCAAAATTTGTAAATTACTTACCAACAGATTTTTGGAGTTGTTCGCGGAGCTTATGTCCGCTTTGTTGAATTCGCCTCATTTCATGCGTATGTTGACTGTCTTTTGACTGCAGTTGTTTCCTCAGCTTCAACGTCTAAATACGTATTTATTTAAATGATGTCGACGATAATAGTTTTATATTACAAATAATCAATCGGGGCAATTGTATGATCATTTACCTCTTCTTTTTCCCGTTTAAGATTTCGTGATAATTCATCCAATTGGACTCTAAGTCTTCTTTCCCTCTCCTGTGATTCTGATAATAAATGCTGTTTCCTTTCCAAATCTTCCTTTAAGCGTTTCACGCGATTCTAATGTCAGAAAATGCAATTGTCAAAAATTTGGTTATTTGCAGTCATATTTTGTTACACTTTATCCACTGCATACTTACCAATACCCAAAAGCTGCATGTGTTAATGCAAATATATTAAAAGAATGAATGAGATACCTTATTATAAACTCACCATAAGATTGGCATTATCATTGGATGTTTTATGATGAATGTCATTAAGTTGGCTTTGTGATAACATAAGTGTTCTTTGCTTATTGACGAGACCCCAAGACACATTAACTAATTTAACGAATGCAGTTTGCAAAGATTCAATTGATTGGAGTTCGTTGTTACTCGTTGTAACAGACTCAAGACCAAAAGATTCGAGTTCCTGTATAACAAATGTCATTAGATATGTGTCTTTAGATGATTTTCAGAAGAATAAAAGGGAGTAAAAAAAATATAGGTTTCCACAATTGTATTATACTATTTTCAGGATTAAATCTTTATATTACATTAAAGTTTATATTATATCCAATAGCATTAATTCAGTCGTAACTATCTTAGTCATTTTATATTAGTGCTGCGAATAATATTATTATTAAATACTATAGATTACAGGCAGCCAATCTTACCTCTGATAATGTTGACAATGCATTTTCTAAATTGCTCATAGTGCAAAACTCCGAGTCTTCTACTTCTTGATTCTGATGCTGAGCAAGCAACATTCTAAGGTTCCTCACTGATCCAGCAACACTCAATTCAGTTGCCATGATCTATATTTAAAAATATATCAATATTATCTATTAGAAAAATATTGATACTGTTCGTACAAGAATATAATATACTTTTAGTATAAATGTAATACTCTCACAATAAACTGATATGCTACAAAATTAAAGAACCTTTCTTCAAGCTTAAAAATAAAAGCTTGTTTGCCACATTATCATATGTATCATATATATGTGTATATATACATATTACTACACATCAATTACAGCTACAACCAAAAACAATTAAGAAATTGTTACGCAAATTGGAAACCCTTATTCATTATTTGCAAAATATATAATGCTATATTATTGCTACAAGCTTCGTCGACTACCTTTATGTATATTTCCAACAAATACAATCTTAAATACATAAATTCAAAATTGATATACAATAGCAAAATAAATGTCACCTAAATGTAAAAACGTGTTTGCTAAGTAACTTTTAATATTAAAATCTTTATTTAACGTAATCACTTAAATTAACAACTTTTCTTAGGTATACTTATACAAAATTACTGAACCAAACTGTAACAGAAATATATTTTGACTAAAAATTATATCCAAAAGACCCGCAAGGTCACTTAAACCGTCCATTTGAATTAAATTATGTTTAGAGTAAGACTAACGCTAATTGTAACCTGCTCTTGGCCCAATACAAAATAATTAGAATAATAACAACAGAAAATCATACTGACACCGACTGAAGATCCTTTTGAATCTATTGACAATCTGCGACGGACACCTTGCACTTGACTTTACGCTGATCTCGTAATTGCATTCCCATGAAAATCAGGGCAAACAATAGCCAATTCTAGACTAAACAAAAATAAACAGAAGTACACGACTGAGGAAGTGGGTTATTTAATTCTACTTTTTCACTATGCCGTCCGATGGCGCTGCTGGAAACGAATTATCATTAGAGGATATTTGAGAAAACATAAATGCAATTTATCATATACAACTCAGTCTCTCAAAAGCAAATAAATTTATGCGATACTCAACCCTTTTCAAACGATTAACTTGCAGATTAGTGTGATCAAAATACATTTCTTGCTACGCATTTACTAACGATATAAAACCTTATTCATAATGACATCACCATTGAGTGCTATAATTATTTGGTTTACAAAATACAATTAAAAATTTCATACCATCGCCTGGTTACTGCTCGGCAAACACATAAAAGCGGCTCAGTATTCAACCATTACTGGTCTATTGATAGGTGCAGTGGGTCAATAAGGGCCAATCACTGGCTGGCTAATATATGTTTGCTGGGTGAACTTGCATTAAAATACAAAAATTTAAAAACATCTAATAAAAATAAATTATAAGCTATAGTCGTTCATGTGTATATGATCAACAATAAAAGATCAGCTTTTAAATTAAAAGGCTTAATCGCATGAAAGCAATATAATTTACGTAATATATTAACAACGTGTTTGTGACTATGACGGTTTCTGTTTATTCGAATTGTAGAGCCATAGTACGTAATGCTGTCCTGACTCCTGCCACATATTTATGTAATATTATTTTAGGACCTCATATGGTTCACAGTTTCGACCCAGGCAAAGTGAAACGCGTCAACTGTGTGAATTTAATCTGTGATCTGTCGACACTCTGGAACGAGACCCACCTTTTTTTATAAAAACATATACTACCCAGGATGTGTCGAGCACGTTTGAAGTTGAATCAACAGACAACCGTAACCCATTCTTTAAGGCATATTATGGAGTCCAATAGCTCATCAAGCATGCATAGAATTTACATTCAAATAAAAAAAGATATAGGCTGAAAATATTGTAACTGAATTACTAAAAAGACTAAAATTTTTAATAGGTATTTTTGTATTAAAAAATGAGTATAGGTTAGTCCTTGGGTAAGTGCGAACTATACCATATCCTTTGGTGCACTTCTAAAGGATTTAGAAAATCTTAAACACTTTGAGGTTACTTCACTTACGCTGCATCCACGATTCAGCTCTCTTGCTAAGTGCTCGTATATTTTTTCATTTACGTCGGTGAGTTAATGTGCCGTTTAAATTTGGTGCGCGGCCTTAAGCTCTCCAGTGCAAGACTTTTAAATACAACTCTCACTTACATTGCCTCGATAAATAGAAAGGCCGACAAAAGCTTACCAAAAAGTGTAATGACGATACAAAAAAAGTGTTTTTATTTCGTCAACGGATATATAGTTATAACGTAAGTGGAGTCTATTTCGCATGAGATTAAAAGTTATTTATTAATAAAGAAAATATTGAAATTACAGATAAACGTACAGTTTTAAGTTACGAAGTTTTATTTGTGCATTTTATATTCAGCTTTTTTGATGTGGGCGATATTTTACGATCAGTTGGTTTTTGTATCAAGAGCACTTAAAGAGATAAATGACTACGTGTACAAGGTAAATTAATTATTTGAAAAGACATGGGTAAACACCCAATAATAAATGATGGCAGTTGTGTAACCACGTAAAGAAAAAAAATTAAATATGACTAAAATTAATTTGAAGGTAAAAATAAATCAAGGAGAACGACCGACCTATTTTTACATGGTTTACGTGCAGTTAAATGCCACGCCTCGTTATCAGAGTTTTTGCTATGCACCGTGTTTCACGGCCCATTTAATCAAAATTACTAAGAGAAACTATGGCGACAATCAAATTGATCAATAAAACCGCCCTCCCTGTAGCGAAGCTCAAAGAAGAGATAGTATCTAGAAAAAAATCTGCTGCGGTCAGCAGACTATTTTATTACGCAAAAAACTTACAATTTCGATCCTGTTATTTCCTATTACAATACATATAGTTTTCCAATTCATGAAAATCTCTTCGTTCGCTCGTTCTATTTACCCACGTTGAACACACTGAAGGTAAAATTATTTATCTTTGGAAAGACGAATATCGATTAGCATGGCGAATGCATGAAAATTCAAATCCAGTCAATCTAGATATTGGATATTTGAATTAATATCATTCATCCCATTCAATCAATAGAAGCAATTTCTAGGTCCCAGGTACTACTATCGGATTGCATTGTTCAAGAAAGTGGAAACCTGGCAGTAATACGTATTTCATATAGCGACGCCACGGAGATATGAAAGCAGTAAAAATTATTTTCTCAAAGTCAATGAGTATTTCTGTATCTAATTCTATCAGTGGAGCAAAAGACTGTGCGAGCTAAAGCTTGGGACAGATATTAATGAGGGAGAGATGACTGTGTACGGGTATTCCTCTTTCCCTCTGAACAACCTAATCCTTGCTACGTGATCTTGAGAATCCTGTAGGATTAACAGGATAAATGCCTGGGGCCTTGGACCCCACACGAAATGCCTCTTAAAGACTTAAACCGAACGCACGAAATTACAAATGTAGAAAACACTAAAAAAATTTCAACACGTCGGATGCTGCGTTCGAAAGGATCAAAAAAACTTCATGCCTGAATATTACCTGAATATTATTAAAATACTTTCAAAATACGTTACCCAGAGAAATATCCATTTTTCGATATTAATTAGATAATTCATTATGCCATTAGGGTATGTATGACCGCGTGAGAAAAGTAGGAACAGTAAATAAATAAATATCAAATGAACAGAGTCAAATGATGTGAAATGGTTTATTTGTGTTTTTAATGTTTTGCGTATGTGGGGTTGGTATCAGGTTCCTAAAATTACACCCTGATCGCCACGCTTCGTCAAGGAAAATGGAAACGGGTTTGAGATCGGTTTCAGAACAGCAAGGGTAACCCAATATTTGACATGAGTGAAAAAGCTCAACTGTCTAGTGGTTAACAAGTGTATCAAAAATAGGGACAAGCATATTGACCGTGAAGCATTATCATGTGTCACCACGAGGTTACATTGTATGCACTCTGAACATAAAAAAAGAAAAATTTTGTATTTGGACCATTTTTCACTTCCCTTTTCACAGGATCTGTACAGTCATGACTGAAAGCGAATAACGAATTTTAACAATTGATATAAAATTAATTTCTACTCGAAAATATGTCATTAACTAATTAATTACTTGTGGTATGTGATTCTGAAGCCTTGTATATCTATATAAGCCTTTCATGTGGCTATACGTAATAGACTGTGGACTTAATCTCGTGTCCGACTTTGCCTGTCGAAACTCGTTAATATGGATAGACGGATAATAATGAAGATTAATTACTGGGAAAAAAGCACGAATTTGAAAATTTTCGAAGCGAAACTCGTCTACTTCAATTACACGTAACCCAATGCCAGACATGAATCTCTTGGGTTTTATATTCCCACCATGTGGTTCCATTTCATCCCTTGTCTCCCAAAGTAATCTGTCACAACTCTCTCTTGGCTCTTCTTTCCTCAGCGTCGTTGCTTATCGGCATCCATTTTTTGCGTCATTATAAAACCGATGAGACGTATCATAAAAACTTACAATAAAATAAATAAATATCGTATAAATTTGCATTACTATAATTACCTGTTATCGAAAATAACATTAGCAAATTTATCAATTCCCTATTTATTAATATTACCACGTAAACTGAAACAAATATATTTAAGATGTCTTTTTAATGAATTTTTTTTTAAATTCCAAAATTTATTTAGTCTTACAAAATCTAAATATTTTATTCAAACTCATTTCAAAGTCATGATTATTCAATCGTCATTAGCCGGACTAGTCCAAGACAAAGACATTTGTTTTAGAGTGTTGAAAAAAAACTTACAAATTGAAATTTTTAAATATTTTTCTAAAATTGCATACACGGTTGGGAAACTGTTAATGAACGATACAATAAAAAAAAACTAAATGAATTTTATAAATGGATTTAATAAACTATAATTTTATATCTAACAATAATTTCAGAAATTTTCGGTTAAACTGGCAGTATCTATGTGAGTATCATTTTAAAAGTCACCTATATCATTTTCATACCTAGTTAAATTACCATTGAAGATATCGACAGAGAACTTCTGCTTTCTATACTGCAAAGGAGAGAGAAAATAGGTCGGTGGGTTTCATTATTCCGAGCGAAGCTTTTAGTTTCGACTTGGCCAACCGATCCGTCTACTTTACCAACGACAGTTTGCAGAAGACATTCTGCCAAGAATTCTAACTTGCGAAGCTGGACCTCTTTTCGATTTACTGCGCCATGGCAGTACGCGCAAGGACTACCAACCACATTGGACACATTGCTTAAAGCTAAGCCCGACGTCGTCTACGGAAGAGAAAAACGAAATCCTTGTAAAAGATTGATGAAAAACATCAAACACCATTACGCTTTCTTTTTTTCTCCCTTTTTTTTAACCGTAAAAGAACTTCCATTTTCGTAAATCTAATAACTTTTCTCACTGGATATACTCTGGCCTCGTCATTGAATTCTGGGATTGATTCGGCAATTTAGAATTCAATGGCGTTCCGATAATATCTCATAAAGAGAATCGATACGATCCAAATCGTTTATAGATTAATCCATAAATCCTGTTACATCCATGAACTCTTCAACGATCTACTAATATTGTTGGAAAACAATGACGATATATTACATACTTATATCTAGACGTAGAAAAATATGATAAGAATATATTTTTTATGTAATTAAATAGATAATTAGAAATACTAAATTTTTGTTATATATATTATATTATAATGACGTCCTCTTGTATATAACATCGTTCCCACATGTTGTTCCCATACCAAAAATTTTTACGCGGGTATTTTATTAACGATTTGTACACTCGAAAGAAAAAAACGTTCTGTTAACAAAAAATGTTTATACATGATACAGATTAGATGATCATAATTACAAAGAGGATCATTAGCGTATAAAATGATATTGTTCCTTTGATCCAGAATTAAGTCTTATCGATGTGTACTCGTGTTACAGTGTACACATAATATCTGTCTCTGAGACTCGCCCACTCAGTCAAAGTCTCAAGAGTTTTGACAGGTCAGCAACTCCTGAAATATTTATGTCTGCCCCAGCTATTCTTATCCACACGTTACAGATATTTTTGGCTAATGTTGGGTAACCCCCATCCATGTTTTGTTGCTTTTCCCCAATTGTACTAATTCCTACAGTTCACGGTTAAAAATAGAATTTTCAAACTTTACGCCTACATCAATTTTAATCTTTTGTGTTATCCTAATAAAGAGATCACAGCGTGCAAGCAACATTGTACTACGCGAATCTGAATTAGCTCTACGAAACGATGACACTGAAATATAAAAGTGATGACTTTAACAAAGAAATAAAACAAGTCCCATGAATATCGTAACGACTCAAATTTCATTCATACGATATGTGAGAATCGCAGAAGTTTGCAAATACTTGCTTACTATATGGTTATGGTAAATAATACCATAAAACACTAATGTTGCGTTCGTATCCTGTAAGAAATTTTAGAGTTACGTTATGACCTTGGTGTTATCACGTTTGACTCACCGCAAAATATTTTAACGTAGCTTCCTGCTTGGTGGACGTATATATGTATATATACTAGATATACATATATATAGCCATTTACCAAAGTTCGGTGATACAGCTGGTTACACAACTCCAATGTCGAAAAGTCACGTACGCTCGTAATCGCAAAGTTAAAATGGAATCCAATAATCCAATGCTCAGTGCCAAATCGTGGTACCTAATGGCAACCATAACAGTATAGAATTCGAAATGCCTAAATTGCTACCAGCTGTTCGTATATTGTCTATAACCAATTGATAAACCACCAATAGAATATATTTTACGGCTAGCAATTTTCAAAGAATCAAAAACAAAATTGATAAGAATATATAACAAAGTAGGATGAGGTGCCTATTTCGGATCAGCTTCTAATTCGGATATAAAAATTTCAAATGCCTCCCAAGCTGATTGCACCCTCGTCTTTAGCCGTCCCTATAGCAACAAAATAATCTTTAAAGTTGGCGCTGGTTGCTATTGGCAACGGCTTGGGAGGCATTTGAAATTTTTTTATCCGGATTAAGAGCTGATTCGAAATAGGTACTTAGCCCTATACTTGTTTCATAACGAGGAACTGAAATATAATTTTGATTTAAAAATATAATACTGTTGATATTCTGCGTGTTCAGGTCATAGAAACGTGCTAATAGCGTGTAGTAATTAATTTTACTTAATCTCCAACAAATTATAGTTTATAATATACTGATTCTGTCTAATATCACTGTTTGGTTTAATGGATCGAATATTCACGATTGTATACGTGTTTAACGTACGTATTAGGATAATCCGAAGATACTCAACGACTGATCACGGTATACGCTGTTTCCGAACTGTCGTAGTAACACTGATGCAATATGCCGATGCTCGATCAGCTGACATTTGCATTTAATCGATTCCTCAATGATATCACATCTGCCGTGATTCAATTACGAAATATCGAAAAGAATCAATATAATGAATATGTAAGCGAAAATAGTTTTCAGCAAGAAAATATTAAATCAAAGAAAAGAATACTATTTAAAGTACGCCATTATTATATCCAATAGAAAGTATCATCGCGTTAAGGTATAAATCCACAAGGTAAACAATTACTATAAATTTTCATCTAAAGCTCCCACTCTAAATCCAGGTTCATACTTACATCAACAGAATCTCGCAAATCTGATCAAAGGATAAAGTCGCTATTACAAACTCGCCACCAAGAGTTGGAAGGATATTAAAGAAAACAGATAACGAACACTTCAATTTTTCCACGTCGATAAACCCCTCGACCATCCATATATATACATATATACTCCATACGGTATACGTATACCATAAGGGAAGAAACTTTGATAATCCCCTCTTCGTATCAGGAACACGTCAAGCAGCATCTCGTACATTGAAAAATCCAAAATCAAGTGACGCAAAAGACAAAGGAGAGGGGATAGAAAAAAAAAGAAAAGGGTACGGTTGATTTGTGGCACAACAGAAGATTATGAGCGCTATGGGTGGTAAGCATCGGCGCACTTGTTACCCAAGAAGGGTCCCTTTGGTTGGCAAATGAAGTTCCTAAGGGGTCCAAAGGGTCAGCCACCGCGGGGGGTACGCAGATGTGCCCCTCTTGACATAACGTGGGGGTCCCATTCTCCCAATCTCATCCCACTAAACTGACCTCCATCGGCATCTCAAGGAATATGCATTTCCTGCAGAAACATCTGTTCGCAAAGTGCCTCCCACTTTCTGTCCCTGCTTCAGGAGAAATGTGGTCCGCTTCCCCTCGCCCCAAAGAACTGGATCAATACGGGCGTCGTGATACTTGCAAATATTTTTAATTGGACTTTAATTGTAATAAAGTGCCGTCTTGGCAGTATAATTGTCTTCATCTCCTTTCATACTTTAGAATCGTTTAGGATTGAGATATTATAATGCGATTTATTATGATTATCATTCTCTCAACAGACTCCGGGAGGACTGCTTCTGCTTCGACTGATATATAGTTATATCGTTGCACGCTGAGAATGCCAGTCGTCTTGTTATTGTCTTTACGCGAATAAACGCACGACGCGTGACGGGATGACTGATTTGTGTATTTCGAGAATATAATACACGTTGCTTGAGTTTCATGGAATTTTCTTTTTTTTTTACTACTGTGTCTCTACCGAGCGAACCTGTACGTGGATTGTTGCTGTTATTGTTACTAATGTGCGGTAATAAAACAGACACGGGTTTTCTTCGGGTCCGTGTACTCGCATGGTAATAGGATGACTACTTTCTTGGAATCGACTTGAAGCAATTACGACTGTTATGACTTGCCGTGTGGTCGACTTTGTAGCTAAGATCTCGTTTGAGGTCCTAAAATAGTTTGGAAGCTTGTATCTCGTATTTAGAAAAAAATGTCAGTAGGGCGTGGCACCTGAAAAATTCTCCTTTGTCAAACATGGCGGATTCACAGAGTCACGGCGGAAAGAGAAAGAGTGAGACAGCATCCGAGAGGACCACCATCATATAGGCTATAATTTTCAACGATTCGTCTCCACGAAATATCACGATCGAATTACGCGCGTTATTTTGAGTTATGAGGGTCACCACTTGGCTTCGAAATTTCACCAGTTTAGGCAACCAACGATGCTGTATAAGGTTTCCAAAAGAATGGAAGTCTCCTTGGCACGCGCAACTGCGTTGGGTCGCATTGCGCTATACACAAATAGATAACTGTATTTCTGGATATTTTAAATATATCGATATATTTCCTTATAACTATATATACTCGTATCTCGTACCATACCTGATGCTATACAATTTTTTACAATAAACCTTTCTCCATTTCATTCTGACACCAATGCAACTTTTGGAAACGAAGTGATAATCATAACTTTGAAAATTTGTACTTTACTGATAAGCCCAATGTGCATCCAATAACATGGTCTGTATGTATATTCATTATGCCCCCTGTTATAATCGTAGCATAGAGTATACTCTGTTATCATTAGTACAATTACAAAGCGTCGTTATCAATCGTATTACAGTAATAACTACAATCACGGTACTTGAATCAACGCAGATTAGAATTGATATGTAGATCTATATAGGATTCGAGGTTGAATTGGAAAATGTGCCAACTGGTGGAGATGAAATATAGGTACGCGATGATTCAACTAAATGCAAAGGGATGAATGTACGAATATTGGAAAGGGATGAAATCTCGTATCGATTTCAGAAATGCCGTTCAATATCCTTCCTCTGACACTTTATAATTGTCAATAGGAGAAAAGATTTTTCCAGGAATCCATTTTCCAGCTCATTGAGCGTTAAAGCGTGCAAATGACTATGACCGCATTCTGCGACAACAGCGTCGCGGCAGCCCTAACACGCCCGATAACCATTTCGATACGCTTTAAAGTTGGCCCATTTAAAAGTTTCACCCTTGAACCCTAAGTCTCTAGTTATTCCGCGAAACCACCAAAATGTTGAATCGACTGTACCGGTATAGCCTAATACCATTTGCACTAGTAAACTGGAATTTTTTTTTACTAACGCATGGAAATACTCATTTTCTTTTTTTATATCAATCCTGCAAAAGAGCGTTTAGTCGTAATAGAAAGTTCCTCCACCCTTTGATCTTAGTAGTATCTCTATACGTCTCTAAGCGTAGTAGAAATCAGGAAATTCCATGAAATTGATTCATTTTCGCAACAATGATGTTCTTTGAAAAAATATTGCACGTACGTATACTATGAAGGGGGGGGGGGGGGGGATTATTTTTATGCAAAACGTTTCCGGATGTATAAGACTCTTTTGAATGGATAGAAATATCAATTTGTAAAGTTGGATACATGCGTTTGCGTTGCGTAAACGATCTATAGTTTCACGAGATAAAAGAAGAGAATGGGATGTACAGAGGATTTATCGCTGGAGGCGTCGTCGCGTGGTGTATACGTATATCTATATATGTATAGGTACAGGACGCTCTACTATCACGAGAAGTTCCTTTATTTTTATATTCTGTGCCAGTCCTCGGTTACACATATTTCCAAGTTGCACGTTTCCCAGGGAGCATTGCGGTGCAATTTATCGCAGACTGCTCAGAGCCAAGCGTTTGCGATATATACAGTATGCAGAAGTAAAAAAAACGCACAATTTGTTTTGCAACTTTTACTCTCGTTATACAACGTTGTGAAATATATTCCAAAGTAAAATTACCAGATTTTTTGCAGCAAAATTAGTATTTTCTATTAGGATTAAGAATTTCTTTTCGATCGAAAAGAGCCAATTGCGAATTGAATAATTTTATTGAGATAATTCATCCGTATAGTATCAAGCTGCATTTTAAAGTTTTCTATCTGAAGAATGGCTGTAACCTTTTTTTCATTTATCCCTGGAGTATTAAGATAACTGATCTCTCAAGAAAAAAAAGTCTGGGATGCACAGTGCGTGTTAACGACGTCCCGAAAGGGTGTATGAACGAGTAAAAAAGGACTGTAAAAAAAAAGAAAAAGGCACCGGAGTGACACCCCTTCAAGAAGTACTTCCTTCCCCAAGAGCTTCCGAGGAACCTGTAAATATCCAAAGTTCATTCGAAACATCCGCGTGTTTTGGTAAATAAGCCGTTAAAATAGAAGGGGGTATACAGTACGGCAAGTGCAGTATCTTTAGAGGACAGGGTTACGCGTCTCTTAATGCATCCCGTATAGCATTGAAGCGATGCAGCCTCTTTTATATTACACGAAAGCCGCAGTATCTCGTCGGGATAGAGAAACAGTAAAAACCAAACATTTTAACGGTCACCGAGTCCCGTAATATTTTATATTCCCATTTGGTCCAGTAAGATATTCCATCCTGATGTACGTGATTACTACTGGAGGATAGAGGATGGAAAATAAAAAATTTAGTAAAAGAAACGTATAGAGGGACATCCCATAAGTAAGGGACAGTCGTGTTAAAATTCTCGAGTGGCCATGAGACGCTTCATCCGGACCCAAAAGGTCCCAAAGCGACTCGAGAATCGTTTCACCATTTAACATTTCTCATAATAAACAAGCTGGTCGTGTCTCTGCGATATCTCAAAGAGAAAACGGGTAGCTGGTATCTACAGTGTGAAACATAGTGCGAACAAAAGTCTGCCGAATGTCCTGGCACCGTTTACCATCTTGCCGTTTACCATGGAACGTCTGGGAAACGCGCCTTTGGTTCGGTTCTAAGCATAACGAAACTGCAGCGAAAGATGTCGACTAAACGAATACGATCGTCCGACACAGAAGAAACGGAAAGGAAATGCTTTGAAACTCGAGCACTAGCGGACACTCGGTAAATCTCGACGGAAATACGTTTACCTAGTGATCTTCTATTGGAAATAGGTTAGGTTCGTTCGAGGTATGAAAATACGGAAGTACGTAAAGATAGGTAAATACTCGAATCGTTGAAACTTTTTAAAACTTACCCAAATAAAAATGTTAAAATATCAAAGATACATCGGAACAGTCTCGCTTAGATCTGTTTGATCTCGATCAAGTACTTCTGATCTCAATTGAAGTATCAGTCGAATTTTTGCATTGATTTTCGTCTCACTGAAGTCTCGTGATCAAATTGCTTTACGTGGGCTGTCCGATACTTTTCTAAGATTCAAAATCTTTTTACAAAAATTCGTCTAATAGAAGTATCAGACTGTCCACTAAGAGGGATTTCATCACGAGACTTCAGTGAGGCGAAAATCAATGCAAAAACTTAACTAATACTCAATTGAGATCAGAAGTACTTGATCGAGATCGAAGAGGTGTACGGGAGACTGTTCTGAGGTATCACTGATATTTTAACGTTTTTATTAGGGTAGTCAAATGGATGAATGTATTTTTACGTGTAGGTAAATACCTTTGAGATAGATATATTTCGAAGCACGTAATTGAGATGGAGCTAGTTTCTTATTGGTTCTTGGTTATTTAAGAAGTAACGACTGTGGGGACTCGCTGTCTTGATTTTCTTGGGAAATCTAAGGATATACCGGGAATATAGAGAAGTGACAGTAGGTATGTATAGTTGCAGCGGGTCGTGAAGGACCGACAAAAATCTTTGGAACCCTAAGAAACACCCTAGGGATCTTCTAAAATCTAAATTTGCCGATAACGACGGTTGACGGACGGGCGCAGATGCATTCGACGTGCTTTAAGAGGCGAACGATGTTTTGAAAACGTGCCGAAATTGTGCTAAAACGAAAATACCAATAAACTATAGTCTCCTTTTTGGGGGTACCGTGCACGGGATCTACGATGGGGGCGTCGTTCCCCATCTTGTTTTCCTACGGGAACGCGTTCCGTGTTTTCGGGCTCTTTCATGCCACTTCCATAAATCGGCTGGATTTTCAGCTGTCTCTGACAATATTTCACAGTTCCTGTCGATACGTCACGCTCTTCGATTCTTTGTTTTATGAAATTAACGGGAAATATTTTATTTAGATAAATACAC
>JARQST010000304.1:70421-106422 GCA_030142225.1 Pachycephus smyrnensis | reverse complement strand
TTCCTGTCGATACGTCACGCTCTTCGATTCTTTGTTTTATGAAATTAACGGGAAATATTTTATTTAGATAAATACACCGTTGGATGCATCTTGTACGAATTTTAAAATTAACATAGACCTATCCATTATCTTAAAAGTTTTCAATTTTTTAATTAACTGTATATGAATGATCTCGTTAAATAAAAAAAATGAAACTATTCAAAGACCAACTAACTATTTAAAAAGTGTCAAAAATGTAAAGTTTCTAGAATGAAAAATATATTTCAGTAAAAGGTGCAATTGCCATAAACAATCCTTGCGCCATTCGACAGTGGCACTAAAACAGGATGGCACACAGCACTCAAAGCACTTGAATTTTTAACATGGAAGTAAGAGCGTCTCTACCGGAAATACTACTTTGGATGAGAATAACCGGAAAGCATCTGTGGAAAAAGAAAAAGAATTATCTGATTCCTACAAAAATTCCTTAAATAAAAACTCAATACATCATCCATACACGAAGAAAAAAAATTACGATGCACCCGTATAACACACTATCTATCATAATGACGTGAATCATCAACACTACACGTCATCCAAAGAGCAAGAGTAAATGAACAAACTCCTTGGGGATGATTTATCGCGAGTGGCCTTTTGCGTGTAATTTTTACGCGAAGAATGAAATCCAGCAGCTTAAATCCTCAGGGGAGTTGAGTTTCACGTGACAGTCTCGAAGTATCGTCTTTCAAAAAGGAAAGGCGTGTTAAACCGATTACTTGACAATTTCGATGTCCGTGCTTCCGCCATTTGAGACTATTTGTCGACTGAAATTCGACGTCTGCTATGTCGTGGGAGTTAGCTGTGACCGTAACGGACGTAGTACCAACAATGCACCACTTATGGCGGTAAACCATTTGAGAATATTGTAGCAGCTATCATGTAGGATCATACCTTAGGTATACCTAGTGGGGTACTTTAACCTGAGATACATTCCCGGTTGATGCCCTAAGGAACGATATAGAACTACTGACAAGAGTAAAGATGAGTAGAATTCACAACATCTGCATCAAAATGGCAACCGCAAATAGGAAACAATGTAAAAAAAAAAATACAGCCTTATAATGCATAATAAAATTTTATCAAAAATATTGTTGATTTTCCGAATTGTAACGTGTAGAATAAATTTGTCTGTCTGTAACGACTAGCGTGGTAATAACATGGCCGCTACTCGGTTTCTAGTTTATGCGCGTCATTGGCGAAATAAAAAACAGAGGACCCAGAAGAAACGTAACAACTTCCTGTCAGATCCTCTTGGCTGCAATCTTAAATGCACTCTTGGTGTTTGTCCTGAACGGAGCTGCGTTACCAGACACGGTGCGTGCCGACAAAGGAATTTCTCTAGTTTCTGTTCCTTCCTGCCGTGGCTAGTGCTGCTATTCTCCTCTAAGGAAACGATAAGCTTGGATTCTTGTTTTATGTATCTTTGCTATGATATCTTTGTTCTTTGTTTTCTTGATGACTCAAGGGACATAAACTTTCCAACAATGGCTTTAATCATGAAATCATATCACAAAATATTTCGAAGTTCAATGCATTACTGTGCAATTTAAATTGGTAAAATTGAATTGAATCATGATATAATTTGGTGAAACAAATTACCCTATACGATGATCAATAAATTCAATCGATTACAATTAACAAAATTTAATGGCGGTAATTTTAAACACGGTCCAATCATCTTTCCAATAAATTATGCTTACAGTATACGATTCTGCGGAAGTAGTCTGTCCAAAAATTCTGAAGCGATTGGCGATGAAGTTTTTCAAAAAGGTAATCACATCCGTATAATAACGTAACTGGTTAGTAAAATGTCTACTGACTTTATAAATCAGCTAATTATTTCAGAACCAAAATAGTCAGCTTCGAAAATTAAGACATAGCATCAATGAATCATGTAATTTTTATCAAAATTATAGACGGCATAAATGAATTTATTAAGAGTGCAATTGCTCCTCGTTACACATAAATTGGTCTATTCATAGTAAAACAACAGATTCTTATTTTTAATGTTTGACAATACTAAAATCCACAACAGAACAACTACGGGTGTACCTTGTACAAGCATTTTACGAGCTATTTCAAACTTTAAATACTGACAGTGGATAGGTAGCTATATAGCGATTCAAAGTTTTATGAACTGGAAGTGCTTGAAACGACCAACAAAATGCAGATCGTGAAAAGTCAAACAGGTCCTATATAACTGGTACTTTAATCCTCCAATAGAAAAGTGCATTGTATCAGGATTGAGTACCGACTAACGATTTTTCTAGATAGAACAAATTAAAAAGTCACTATCTGCTTTATAGTGCTGTACCATATATCATATATATAACAATTGATTACATAGAACAAAATGAAGCAAGGAAGTTGAATTATTAAAGATAGCAGATATGAAATTAGCCTGTAAAGTTATTGAGCATGGGAGAAATGGCAAACGGTAGCTTTGAACTGACAAGTGTTAAGACGTTTATGTGGATATCATTAATAACTTTCCCTGAGACATGAAACTAGTCGGCAAGCCTGAGATCTGTGGACTTCATTAATACCTCTAACAGTCAACCAGCTGGTTAATTACGCTTTGACTAATAGCTTTTTCCTAATGGTTCACTTATTGCCCGTTGTACTAGCATCCAGTTTCGACTGGGTAGATTGTTTTTGTAATGCCTCTATATAATAACAAGCACGCAGTGGGTACATTACAAAACTGATCCTTACCGAAGTTGAAACGTGGGAACTTGACAAGAACGAATGAACATGCCAGAAACTGGGTACGACCAAGGTGATCAAAGGACCAAATGAACGTTGAAAAACTTTGTAATATCTCAAATTTTATTTTCATATCATTTATTATATTTACAATGAAATTGCTCGAGCAAAATTATAATTTTGATGTAATAACGATATACGCTGATATTTTTTCGATGATCTCACTTATGGATGGTATTACGTATATCTCCTTGTAAGTGATATAAAATTATACAATTATTCAGCGAATAATTAACGTTTATTTTTTATACTCGTTTTATAACACCTTAATGCGTTTTGATATGTCGCGCTACTGCGTCGCATAAATGTTTTTTTTACAAATTTATTTATGGTACACGGGAACGAAAAACGCTGCTTTGTCAGCTAATCCTTCTTTGGTATGCTCTTTGGTAATTCACATGAATGGATACGGTTACGTTGCGTTACTTTTCTCAATGAAAATCAAAGAGAAAAAGTGTACACTTTTAAGGCAGTTATTTACACGCGACCTATGCTTATAGGTTCGGTATGACATGGTGCACTTTGAACAAGTGCAAATGCAATTACCATTGAAAAGACTTTGACAAATTGTTGGTATTTAAATTAACTGTAACAGCATCCACTACCGAGGTACTCGTCAAGGGACTTATTACAAATTGCATATGAAAATCCTATTTTCAATGTATGGATTGAATTGCATTTCACTCGCCAGTTTTTTAAAATTTATTTTGATAATAAACCCAAGGGCTTGCATAACCATTAGGCTCGTAGTCAGACTAGAAGATTTTTCACGGGAATAAGTTCGAAAAAATACATAAAACAATTTGAGCATCCTATTAATGAAAGAAAAAAAAGACAAAATGACAAGTATGTATTATCCTTCATTCGAATTCGGGAGTAACGAGTAACCTTAGAGTACGTAGTTTACGATCTAGACAAAGGCACGTATAGGTACTCCAAAAATGGATAAGCTCGATGTTAGCCGATTAATAATCTAATATCGATCATTTTGATTCGTATCGAACGAATCCGTCTTAATAAGAAAATTTGCATTCTCAGTAAGATCTTGTACTTACAATCAACGTGCATTTTATAAAATTATCATAAAAAGTGACATAGGTTAGGTATGTCCACTATCTTCTTTTTGATAATCGCGTAAAACCTCATAGCGAATTACATTAATAGAATTCTTAATAGAATGTTCCCAGTCCTCTTATAGGTAATGATTTCAATTATAATGCTGATAATTCCCTATTTTAATTGACTACGTTCACGATTATCTTCAACTGTCATGGTGTCGCTACTGTCAAACGCATCGCGATTTAATACATACTGCATATTCTATATAAAGGGATACTCTTGACTTTGTCAATTCTATTAAATCGTCTTAATGACTCGTTGCGTAGGTACTGTCATTAGGTGACGGTGGTGGCCCGCTAATACTCTGCACGATCATATTTAGACAATCCAAACTGCTTCCGGCATTTTGTGAAGATTGCGTCTCCGATTGCTCGTAGCCTGAAACAGAAATATTTTATCACGGTATTACTAAGCATCGCGCAGACAAAGATTATATTACTATATCAAAATTCATGTGGACGCCATTACGTAAATTGCAAACACCACAAAAACATAACATCAATGACCGTAGGTATTAATGACGTCGCGACTTGCACAGCTGAAATTTAAGCGTGTCAATTGGGAGTAATATCGAACATGACTCCATGACAATTTTACTTTTCCTTTGTTCTTCAAGTTGAAATTGCTTGACGTCACTCGGTTCGTACCGGAATTCAGTTAAATCGCTTCGAGTAGCAATGTCCGATCGCAAATTGAGATAAATTTCCTGTCAGCAACTATGGGAGTGTAGCAACACGGAGAAGTGAAAGCTACGGGTGGAGCATGGTGTGAAAAAAGAGATATTTTCATCTCACTTAATCTACTTTTCCTATACGTACAACTTCCATGGAAAATGATCGCGTATAATCAACTCTATGGGGATAGAGTTTTATTACCATAGAGGCCAGTACGGAAACAAGGCAGCGCACGATTAAAGGCGCGAAATTCAAATTGGTCGTTGAAAGAATTATGAAATTGGTTCTTGTCAATTAAACTTTTTTTATTAGCGTTCATAAAACCTTTTCTCAATTAACCGTTAATCCAGTGGGTATATAGCTTATTGGCGAAAAGTCAAAGGACGATATCGAAATATTCGTACAAGGGTACAAAATGGAAGCCGTCAGTGTTTAATCCTTTTGATTGGGTGAACCCGGAACGAACGTAATTAATTTCATTAGTTAGCTTCGACGTAATAACGGAGGGTGAGAAGATTGCCTCGACCTTACCAACATCCAGGACACTTTAAGATTGGGGTAAATTGATACTATGGCCTTTAGGGAATTAAGACATTTTGCAGAAACTCTATCGATTCTCATCTCGATCTATCGGCGCGAGAACCAGTTTAACTGAAAAACCGATACGAATCGATTAAACTATCGCTTAACAAGTTAAACTAGTTTAACTGGACGTTTTAAGAGTGAGTATTCAACCTTATACGTTGATAACGACCCATTCGAGTAAAGTTTTTGTCGTTTTTTTTTACTTTCGCATTTACATATATATGTTTTCTTAAGCTCAGGAAATTTCGTTACTGTTAATTATTTCTTTCGTTTCAACCTTCTATATAGAATACTGATGGTTATGGAATATATTAATACACGTTATTATTATGAGTTGTGTAATTGTTATATTAACCGTATAAAATGTTCACGAAGGTCTGTATATTTTATCGGATATACAAAAGGGTTCCTTTGATAATTTGTAAATAGTTCGCTTCACATGATGCGAAACAAAGGGATTTCCTCAATTTTAGATTTCAGCTGATGTGAATTTGATTAAAGCCTACGTACAAAGGAAGGATTGAATTGTTTGCAGGACAGCGTGGCGAGATTTGCATTTCGCAAGGGGCTTTGAATATGCCTCCCATGTGTAATGGGATACCAACCGTATATATACATACAGTGTCGATAGATGCAAAGGATTCCATTATCACTTCAACCTCTGTTCTAAGTCTACCTTGTCTACTTGATACAGTTTTAAAAAATGTCATTCTTACGTTCAACGTGTATCTTGTTCCTTCGATATCCGGTATACTTCCTTCAATCATTGTATTCAATTTAACTAACTGGGAATTTACAATTCGTAATTGAAAAAGTTACTAAGTAAAAAAAAGACTTTCATATTTTAATCAACATACAATTAAAAGTTAACTTTCACCATTCAATATAATCAATTTATTTTGAATACTGATGTCTTCATCCACATCCCGTGCAGAAAATGTTCGTCGGCGCATCAACGGCGCTAGCAAAAAGTACATGATTTTTTAATAGGCCATTGATGGAAAACTGGGATGGGCCATCCGAAAGTGTATGTGAACAAAAAAAACTAGTGCCATAGTCGAACTTGCGCTTTCTAAGTTCTGCAAGCTAGAGCCAACATCGAACTATTCATGAAAAACTAGATTATAAAAAACATTGAACTCCGAGATTTTGCCATAGATGGCGCTAGGTAGCAAAGCTTTTACTAGCGCGTCATAGATTAGACGTTAACGCGCCACTCTTATTGCTAGTGGAACTTGAATTTTTTCTGCACGGGATGAAGTAATTCAAGTATTATCTTGATAAATAACAAATCTAAAAATTGATTATACTAAGTGATACTTAAGTACTATGCACACTCCAATAAACATGACTTTAGTAAGTTATACAAGTAATAATCAGAGTAACGTCTGACGTTTCTTGGATCTTAATCTGTCTCTTAGGTGATCGTATCCGTTCAATTATCAGAAGACATCAAGTGGTCAACTTCCCGGACCATCAACGTCGCAATGTTGCGAACACTTAGTGCTTTCAACTGTAGAGCACTTAATGCGAAGATGTTGATGGCGTTAAACGTTGACCGATCGTTCTGCATTGGAGGGACGTCATTCACTGACCTACTCCACAGGCACGAGTGGAGTCAAGAGTGAAGTAGGGATAAAGATACACTTTGGTAAGTATAGTTGCTAGAGAGACGGAGAGAGGCTTAAAGTCAAAAGAGAAGGATGGGAAAGAGGGAGAGAAGCAAACGAAACTAATAATATTAAGAGAAGAGAAATGTGGTAACAGATGCCGGCCTTGTCGGAAGCAGGTGGGTTAAACACGTGCGATGAAAGTCTTGAGGAAGACCGTTGATACTTTGTAACTGATGGGAGAAACACGTCAGGACGTAAACGGGGTACGTCAACGTTCATTGGAAATTAAAAGTTAGGTACTGTCCGCCAAGAAACTTTTGTAGCAATATAAAATTTGGAGAATACCTGTGTATGACGTTGATGTAAAATGATTATCGATTAAGTCAAAAAAATTCTATGGCATTGCATGAAAAAAAATGGATAATTCTTTTGAAAATTACGAAAAATTTTTATGAGGATTTTTGTGTTTTCTTTTTTATTTTTCAAAGCATATTGATAGCAAGCCGTTTTTGGTACATAGTGGATGCGAGTGATAGTGGATGGGAGGGAACAAAATTGGAAATAAAAAATTGGTACTTCTGATTCGTCGGGTCTTTACGCCGGACATTAATTAGACTAATAGAAGAGGTATCTAAGAAGCGTCGCCATTAAAGAAAAGGCAACGCGACAGATCTGATAGACGCTTCGAAGCCCCACGCATTGCAGAGTGTAGGTGTTTGTAAAATATACGACGTCGGCCTAGAGAGTTAACCTACATTTCTTAAAATTCCCATTTTTATTTGTTACCACTGAATATCCAGAGACGATATTACGTTTTATTTTTGAACAGTCAGAGTCTGTAGGAGTCAGGAATGCCGATGTTAGTCTATCCAGTTTTAATCCCCATCATTTGGATCATCAACAGTCTCACAAGTCATATCCGCGTACATATATTCCTATACTTGGCAAAATGCACTATCCAGTACGTATAATTTTACCATTCACAAGTTACCAAAATTCATTCCAGAAAATTATTCCGTTAATATGACTTCGCGTCGAACTAATTCGTGCTAAAGTGCAAAAGAAGTTTACCCAATCGCATCACGAACTAGAACAATTCTAAAGAGCGTCCCTCTCGGAATTTTCCGGAGCTACAAAAAGCGCGCGAACTCTAGTAACAATTTAAAAACATGAATTTCAATCTTCCCCGCTACACTGACCATCTTAAAGATATTTATAGTATGCACATGAAATTCATTTGGTTCTCATCCAAATTAAGACGTGTCACCAAATTAATTCGCTTTTCAGTAATATTGTCGCTGGACGTTCACGAAGATTTTGTATTCCTCGAACATCAGAGACACGGTACATACAGAACGCGGTGTTTTCCGTATGTTAAATCGAGTGACATTTATATTGTCGTGTTCATAGTCCGAGGACGTATCATTGAGTATAATTCTCGTAAGGCGTCTTGCCAAACGTCACTGTTTTACCTTGACGTAATAATTTGAGATTGTTCTCCGACCACGTTTCTCAAAAGTGGCGAAGCGAATAGAACGCGCACATATGTATACCATCGTTTCGGACGAGCGAAACCCATTCGAGTAAGAGAATACATTAAGGAGATATCGTTATCACGGTTTAAGCTGAAACTAAATGATGAATGTAGACAGGCGAACAATCATCCGCATTACATTACAGATCGATTTCACCGGTATTACCAACTTACTAAGTATTTGAGCCGGATACAATTAAGCTCGCGTTTAGTTTATCCTCGTAACGCCGTTCTGAATTCTGTACTCTGAACTAGGCATTAGGTCTCTCTGATATTAATGAACATCATCTCCGTCAAGGCTATTGGATGCGCACTAGAGTGTGTTAATGTGATCTCGCCACCTAAATTTAGTGGGTTTTTTATATACTTACGTATACATAAGTTGAGCATCTATATTCAGGGGACTGCTGTACATTGTCGGTCATAAGAAGATGGCCCCTCAAAATGAAACTGGTCTCACAGTTTGACTATATATACTTTTGCTAAGGGAAAACTAGAAAGTTGCGAAACTTTTGAGATAAGTTTGAGCTTTATGGGGATTCCTAGGTACATATTAATATCACACTTGAGGATAGAATATACGTATACGTTGAAGCGATGAGTGATATGACTTTTTTCTCTGATAAATTATCTAGTTCTTGGTTTTACTTTTACGAACTTTTATGTAATGGAATACTTGGGAAAACCATCAATAACTGTACGGAAGTATCTGCCTGGGATTCATCGTTTTATTCTTGAATGGGCTGATACTTGTATCGTAAAGAGCCATTTTTGTGTTGGGTGCTAAGATCTTGATGGTTCTCTAGAATCTTTAAAGTCTTTCTTTGTAATTTTTTGCTGGGCCATTTTTTAAGTGCTCTTTACTGTTTGGGTGAAGCATTACTTAATCAGAACTGAAGATTCTTTTAAATGAATAATGGCGCGGATACAAGTCACTGCAGAGTGTATTTAGGGAAGAACAAATTAATCTGGACCAATGTATGTTTTAAATCAATGGAGAAAACAAGCAATTCATATTGATCATATAGTTTTTCTGTTGATATCTTTCGTTCACTTCTTTTTTTCCCTAATTCTTATATTAATTCCACGTTATTTCGCTTTTTCAAGCTTTCTACGATCCTTCACTTCTTCACCTAAAGGCTGGCAATTCTCTACATTTTCTTCAAAAGACCTTCTGTCAGCCAAATCTTCTCTTCACCTTTTGAGATCCCTTAGTGTGCAACACATCACATTACCAATTCTTATGTATTCGAAAGGGCCAAATCCTTAATGGACATTTGTGATTTACGTAATATACCAAGAATAAAAATATTTCAATAGCGATAGATAACTCCGATAGCTTTTTAACATTTCATGCTCCCTCTATCTTTGATTCTAATCCCTTCGAGTCTTGCAATCAATTCACTGAATTCCCATTTCGAGATCAAAGACTACGTATGTATGTAATACCTGGAACTTCCTCTGGGAACGAAATCGAATTTCAAGTAGCTGCGAACATCTCAAACATTTCCAAGTTAGCTGTGGATAGATATAAGTAAAGTAGCTATCGTGTGATACTGACTATCTAACATATCACACTCTTATCACTCAGTGATAAGAGCACCTAAATGGCATCAAGCAACTAAAAGACACGCCCCAAGTGTTTTCGAGTAAAAAAAATGAATTACCATTAAATAGAATAATTATTTATCTTGTCGAAAGTTATATGGAACGTACTTATCCTTTATCGCAAAAGTCGCAGGGTTAGCAATGCTTAATTAACAAATTATTGGAAATTACAGTTAATTAAGATTTCTCGGTCAACGACTTCGGAAAGTGATTTAAGGATTATGGGGCTGTTCGCGAATTTCATGAAAGACCTAATGCGTCATCACGCCTAATAATCTACCCCTATTATGAATGAATTCATCAGATACGGCCAATATAGGAGTTATGAGAAATTCATCAAAACAGTAACAAGCATTTAAAGCATAACTAATTAACTTATGGATAAGCCAATATATAAGAGGGGTATATTTGAAAACGCAAGTGTGTCTGTTAATATAAGGGATGCACTGGGTGCACGTCGATTCACAACACTTAGTTGAATTATGAGCTACTTGCCACACCGTATTATGAATCATAAGATCCGCATGTTACTCCGGGCTTTCGTAGCCTAATAATTCATTGCCACATTAAACGCCTATTTCACGGCGTAATTTGAACACCCATTATATACGCGGCAACCAGTACTAGGAGTAACACGATTGCCGTGTTGGAAATTGGGGTAAAAACATCATATTAAGGATTTCGATTCGCTGTGGATCGTAGAACATTAATTTGTCATGCACTGTTTAATTATAATAATTGCCAAATTATTAGTCTGCAACGTAATTTTACTAATCCAATATAATATAATACTATAATGGATATACTAATATATTTATTTGTTAATAATATTCATAAGGATTTGCGTTTATCTAATAAACGTAAGAAGAATATTCCCCATTCCAGAAGCTGGCATTATAATTTTCATAATAAGCCCGACGTTGAATTCATCGTCCCGGCAAGGAAATTACGTTCTGTCAAAGAGACATTCGGTTTCAAGACACGCCCCCCGCCCTCCTCCCGTTATCATTAACATATTAAAGATAAATTAGATTCTTGCGTAAGCTCCACCAGGAGACAGACCAAATCGATATTTAAATAGTCAGAGTATCAATCAACCTGATATACATATATTTAATATCGAAGAGTGGAAGTAAAAAAAAATATTACAAAACAATTTTTTAAATATCTTGCTACTGCCTGTCAGTTAAAATGTCAAAAGACGTAAAAAAATCCATGATAAGCTCCACGTCAATACTTCCTCTTACGCAGAGTAATAATATTCACGTTAATTAGTTAAATGAAAACTTCGAGCGAGCACCTCCCCCCCTCCCCCCCCAAATATTTAACCTTTGGCGTTCCATCGATATCGCGCAGGTCGCCGTCGCAACGCTCATGGACGCTACTCCGGCGTCTCTAAAATACCAACCCCACCTACATTCAGCGTCTATTTTTCCGCGCTTTGTATTTTCGTCGAGAAAAGTTATTCGATTCGAGTCAGTGCGGACGCTGAGGCACCTGAAAACCTTAAGAAAACTCCCGAGACATTTCATGAATTTCATTCGTCTTGACTTGTTGTCCCGATAGTATCTCGACGAGAGTATAGAGCCGTTTCTAAGGCTACACACTGCTTAATCCTATACGAGAATAGACGAGCGTCATTCCTACCTAACCTTAACGACAAGTGGTACCAAGAAAACAATTAACAATTTAATCCTGAGTATGTAATACCATATAGCTATTTCACATCCACCATCTACTTAACGTAACTTCCTCTCGAGGTAACAGGAAACTCTACAAGTTTCATCAATCTACCCTCTTCCTTGTTTGATGTCTCCTCAAAGCCCTGAAGACTTTAATATCGGTGGTTACAACAAAGGTTATACCTCAATCAATATAAGACCTCGTTATACAATGTTGCTATAGAGATATATTTATATATCGATATAACGGTTCATCCGTTTCCGATGAGATATTGATGAAATCTATTGAAACGATGAGAAATTGAATTCTTTTTATATATCAGTATATCAGAAATAATATATTTCTGGTCCCTAATTCGTATCGAGAAATATATTGCTCGGATGGTATCCATGGAACTATGCAATGGACTTATCGAGCTGGTTTAAAGGTCAGAGCATAAAGGTCGGGCGTAAAATTCATAGAACGTGGCTTAACAATCCCGGCTTCGCCATACTGGCAATTAGAGAAACCGCAAACTGTAAGATACAAGGGGTTTCCTTGCCGTTTTGTGCGCCGTTTTAATGACTGTCGAGCAACATACTTTAACGTGGGATGTGGCGATGCCTAGGACCGCCCCGTGAATTAGGACGAGTTAATTGCGCCTGTATCTTCAAAGGCTTGTGGCTAATTTGCACGAGTTGGTTTTACCGGCTACCGTTGAAAGCACAACGACGTGTTGATTTCTCCTCATTAGCGAAACGCATACAGCGACTACGCTGATCTCCGAATTACTTTGGGATAACAGCCGACGTCGCGACGCTCACCGGCTTCGAGACATTGGACGCTTTCAGGCACTTTGAACATTTTCAGGCGCCCGAGTTTATATGTACGAATTGTACTTGTTTGTACGTACAGCTTTTAGTATCAGTCAGCAACAGCGATCGGAAATTGCTTTAAGCTGTAGATATGTAGAATATCCGTTTGAAAGGCCCTTTTGCTGTTCTCCATTTTGTAATATCGAATTGTCAGGGTAGCAATGTCGGATTTGTTTGATATATAATCATCCTACTATACCTACTATACCTAGTCGGAGAACTGACACCAGCGTTGTATATCCGCCCATGTTAATTCGGGTATGTAGAGTACTGTGGAAAGGGAGACTTGTCAGCAACTCCCTTGGTAGTCATTCGAGTAACTATAATTTGTCTGGATATCTTATACTATTTTCGTGCATTAAAATGAGTCAACTTGATTAATTAAGCTTTTGTTGTTTGAGAGAAATAATTTCATTATCGTGTTGAACGTATCTCGAACTACAATATGGCGTCTATGTGGTTTTTGATGATGCGTTTATAAATTCTTTTTATCTCTTCATTGAATATATTCAGCATGAAATTGGCTGATTGATAGGATTGAAAAATATCAATTCTTTATTCATCATCGATACTTTACGGTTACACGGCTTTTAAATTGCCTGATTGATAGGATTGAAAAATATCGATTCTTTATTCATCATCGATACTTTACGGTTATACGATAAAGCATAGCCATGTTGGTGGAAAATTGTTGTCGAGTATAAGAACGAAGGCTATCATATGTGACAGTACCATACGAAATGATCGATGAATTGACTAATGGCAAAAGCATGTTTGCCAATCGACACTTAAGAGTCATATGTAATTTATAATGGCGGCAGTGAACGAGAAAAAGATCCTTTTAGTCTCGGATAAATAGTATCGATTTTTATTATCAATACTCGTAGGTAGACTATTTTTTTAATATTTCACTTGTTCATGAATTATTTAAGGTTAGGTCAAGTATGCGTCTTCTCGTTCAATAAAATGTTGATCCTTGCACGAATATGGGGTTTGAACTTCACGCGGTGAAGAAGTGCCCTCGTAATAAAATAATCTCTTGCGCAAAGCGTACGGTGCGTTGGGTACTTTAAGGGGGGAAAAAAAAGGTATAAGTGCAGCCTGAATAGGTATGGTGGAACATAGTAAAATTTGAGCCACCTTAAAGTGCCATATATCGTCACGCCACATTAGCTTGACGCATCGTCGCGGAGGTCCCTGGCATAACGTGCAGAATATAAGCTCAGAGCGGAAACTGCAGCCAAAATACATACTTTGCTGTACCCAAGATTCTCCTAACATCCCGGAAAGCGTCATTTGCCATCGGCCATTTGCCCGACTGCGATGCACACAATTTTCCTTCGTTACGTGAGCCCTGACGTGAATTCGGCTATCTTGCAAAACGTATAGAGAAATTATTTCTCGGAGCCAAGACATTTCAGTGCATTTATTATAGAAGAGAAGCAGAGGGAAAAGTCTTTGCGACGGTGTAATAGGTGTAACCTATTGGATTTTATTTAAATAAGTTCGATTCAATAAAGTGTAGTCGCGCTGAATTAAATGTCAAGAATTTCATGTACTGTATATTTTTCATAAAAATTCCTCGTGGTGAATAGAACTGAAATTTCCGTTTTTTTTTTTGATTTAACGATAAACGAGGGTTGCAAGGACACGATCTCAAAGAATCCAATTTTTTCTCAATTTAACAAAAGTTATATCCGGGGCTTAAAGCTTGGTATATTATGGTGAAATAAATTATGATTCTCGTTGCCTGCTAGTGAAATCTTTTCCGGAATGTAGGAGGATGCCGCCTTGCATACTGAGGTTCCTAAAGTAATTCTCGCGGTATCGCCACTACCTTGAAATTATGCAACGTAAAGGAGAATTAATAGTACCTACTGGTTTGTTCCGCCAATGAGGTTCCGTACATTTAAAAATTATATATGAGTCATACGAGGTGTTATTGGAACGTATTAATAATTCGCGCGATAAGGTTTATTTATAAGTTTATAGTATTATTTTTTCGATCTAAATAAATTAAAAGATTTCGATTACTGGTGTAGCGTAAATATTCTAAGAACATCTCGCATCGATCAGTTCCGTTTGATAAGACTTCGCGAAATTGCCTGAGGATATATATCCTGTGCGGGAGCGTTAAAAAACATCGTGCAAAACGGCGAATCGATATCCTCAAGATATCTCACGAGAAATAGTGCCGTATGTAGGTCATTAGATTTTTCACAAAATTCGCGAAAAATTCATTTTACTAACTAAACACTGATAACACCTGTGACAACAAATAATTACGTACACAGGAACTCAGGGTAGTTGCATATTTAAATAAATAAACAAAAAAATGTCGTAATCAGATATACACATTTTCTTCTCACTACCCTAACAAAATCAGATTTATTTCTGAATTATAAAAAAAAAATTGGTGAAAACCAACAAAGGACCATTTTCCCAAAGGGAAGCAACTACCCAACCTTGATCTCGTCACGGCATCCTTCCGCCTCCCATTTCTTTAATTACCAACAGATAAAAGCAAAGCCTCCCTTACCCAGCAGGTTCCACCCCCTGGCATTTGGTCTCGTTGAAAGAGAGAAAACCATTAACTGCCCCCCTAGCCACTGTAAATGTACGACTACGAAGAGCTAACAGCCAGGAAATAATCTCGTAGAAAATCCTTTGAGGTTAAGACGAAAAGCTTGCAGTATACTAAGTTTCCTGGAAACCCGTAAATTTCAGAATACACAGATTACGTACGACTGCGAAAAATATCATTTCCAACCATAACCCAACACATTAACAAATCCGTATAAAACTTCACGTTCTGTAAAATTTCTTTCAGCCCCATGACAACACCATAAACCACAAAAAGAAAGTTACAGCATTTCTTTCTCTTTCCACCCCTAGCAACACCCTCACCGAGTACTACAGTAGAGCATTAAATCCGCGGCCATTTTCAAATAGCAAGCATGAAATGAGGCGTCTCGCACGAGCATTAATTAAAATAATCAGGTTCCACACTCGGGCTCCACGCTTCAGCAAATTGCTTGGCACCACTGGCCACCCCCTACTGATATATCGCTTATACATACGTGGACAGGAGCAGTATGTAGAATTACATATGGACCGACACTGATGCACGCGGTAACAGTGTCAAAGTGAGAGAATTACGAAAACCCGTTCAATTAGTACGAACCTTATGTAAAGTTTACACCAACAAGTTCAACGTGCATGTCCAATTAGCGCGTGGATTCGCCCGTGCACGATATCAATTCCCATTATCAATGATAATTCCCAAATACGTTGATCCAAGTTATTTTCAATGTAAAGTTGTAGAGTACACTTCCCAGAATGACGAATTCGTACAGCCGTTAAAACAAGCGTAATGCGTGTAAGGCAATGCATGCATTCCATGCTTACGAGAGTCCGATTGCGCGGTCATAAGACAGATCGCACTCCGAAGCCACACAGAGAGGTTGTCTTTGCACGTTGAATTATGTTCCACGCTTGCCAATAGCCAGGTATTCATTAACGCTAATTAATCCCTAGTGTGTATTAATAGACGAGGAGCCAGCGCGATCTCCTTCGTCCCCAGCATCTATAGTTAACGTCTGCTAGACTTCTCGTATAAGTTTCAAGTCACCGGGCTTTAACGCCAGCATTGTTGTCGGGATCCTTTTGAAACATCCTATGTAGGTATTATAAGATATCCAAGATGGAGTACGTGTTAGCGTACCATCAAGCCTTTCAACAAGATTGAGCGTAAGCTTTGATGTGATAACAACGGATTTTCGTAATACACTCCAACACGAAGGACATTACTTGGTAATTGTACTGTAGGCTGAATTTTATTTTATAATAATTGAAATAATAAGATACGCCACAGAGTGTCACGCTGGATTTATGAATCACTAATGTATCTAAACATTTGGCAAAACTTGACAGCTGGCATCATCGAACGTCACTCAGGATGATGATTTAGACTGTAATACGAGTATAATTTTGGCACAGTCGTTGACATGCTTTACGTATAGCTATAATCTGTTTTCCATGCATATATCTCTATTTATATATTATTCACTCGAAAAATATTTTCACGAGTAACTAGTAGTCACTAGTATTAACCAAAATAGTCAAGCTCATCTGATATATCTCTAATAGACAAAGACACCTTAAATATACATATATCTATATACAATTCAAACAGCTCGATTATCACAGGTACAGGTTAGCTCAAAGATACGAGCAATTATCCCTAGACGAGCAGTAATTACAAGAATATTTGAAATTTATCAGGAAAATGGTGGCACATTCCACGAGTAGTAGACTTAGGGAAATTCATGATATATCTATAGCTATGAATCCTTGAATATTTACATAATCATATAGCAATATGCATAGTATACTCGTACGTATAATTCATCTTGAAGTATATATAAAAAAATGCACTGATATATCCACACATAAGCCCGTATCAAATAGCAAGGCAAACATTGCATGAATGCTCTTGTAGTGTTGGATTTGGCTCTGATCCATGAGTTATATTATCGCTGCAGTAGCAGTCACTAGTATATTCCTTCCTGTCCCAACTACTTGCATCGACGGCTACTATCCCTCCTCCTGTGTACAGTGCCTGTTAGTAGGTAGTCGGTGCTATACTGGAACCGGTACTGTGGACTGCCTACCCTAAAGCGACATTGCACAAAGCTCACTGCAGCGCAAATGAGGCTTGTTTTGGAACAGATCCATAACCGCCTATATCTTCGTAGCCGTTTGCACTTTTGGCACCGGACATATTTTACATACGACCAGCCGTGACGGACAATGTAGATACTGGATATGTGAATAACCCTCCCCTGTATCTACCCTACTTATATTCATCTATACTAGTAAGGGAACAAGATAGCGAGTACTTTCTTAAAGTTTAAGTTACTACGGAATAGTGTATAGGTAGGTATTAGCTATAGTCGGTTCTTGCTTAGTTCACTCGCGAAACTTCATTTGAACTGTGCTCGTGTAATATTGGCGAACAATGGTCGCAATTATTAGGTTAGGTATAGGCATTTAACTTGATTCTATCTCTTTCTCGGTGAGTCGGCGTAATACGGACGCTCTTCTATTCTCAGAATATAGGCCAATTAATTCCGCCACATTTTGGGCGGGAGCGAAAAACGAAAAGCTTTCGTATCCCGGCCCACGGAAATAGCCACCGTGGGGATAAATGTCCACACGGGCATGTCCCTTGCATTGCTTTCCTCTGATGCCATAAGGTGGGGGTTGTTATAAATGTGTATCATTTAATAGGAAACATATGTTTACGGGTAGTTGCTTCCATGCAACGGCACCTTGCTTACTACTAGTCACGCACTAATCACTCGATTGATAAATTAGTATGGTTATAAGTATAGTTCTAATTAATCATCACGGACAAGCATTTAATATATTAATAATTGCTCTTGTCACCAAAAAACATATAAAGATTACGATTAATATATATTGGTCAGCACTTTGCATCCCTTAAATAATGAAGTATCCCTTGAAGTATCTCACTCTTCTTATAAGTAGTTAAACTATAATTGTAGTTATAATTGCAATTGTAATTTAGAATTTTGCAAAAATAATTGCTCGTGGGTAATATAAAGAAAAATAAAAATGCAATCCGCAAATTGTGAAAATTTGTATAACCACCGCGTGTAAGAGCGACGCAGTAAACTGGCAGACAACTCGTACGAAACTAATAATCAAAGTTTCTCCTTGTTCCAGAACATTCGTAGTTCTGTTCGTTAAATACTGGAACCTCTTGAATGCAGCGCGAATGTAGCAGCGCATGCGCATGAAGGCTTGACAAGACCGCATCCTGCATCCTGTACGTTCTACCCTCTACGTTCTCGCAACGCAACCGTTTCGCTGCACATACGTATGTACGTATATGTACCTAGCAGCCGTAATCATAAGCAGTTTCTGCTTGGCGATGCTCGCTAAGTTTCTAATAACTGGTTGCTCTCTAGTTCAGTTGAAAATACATATACGTCCGCAATTACGTGGAGTTCCAAACAACTAGACGCACTAGGTCTAGATAAGAGTAGGTCATATGTCAATTAAAATAATTATGTCCCTTTTCGCTGTTTCTGTTTCACCATCCTCATTAACGGAAAAGCTGCTCTTTTATTTTTTCATCTCTTTCTCTCTCTCTCTCTCTCTCTTTCTCGGTCTCGTCATCCGATGTCACGTGCTCAATCGCAGAATTGGCTGTGTAGTCAAGCGGAAAATCAAGCCGCGCCCCTTCGACTTTTCACTGCGTGAATAATTTATTTGGAAACGACTGAGCTGTCGCCAGTGCCACCGCGAAAGTTGCCCATCGCAAGAAAGCGAATTGGCGAGTTTGTCGATCGTATGAAATCGCGACAATTTTTTACGGTCTTAGAAGTTTAGCTATGTAATAAAAAGAGCGGGCTATCTTGCGTTAGACGACGTAAACATTATATACTTGTTTGGTTTGTTTATTGTCATTTTAAGGGTGTGGCAATTCTATACTTATATATCGCATATACTGCCTTCGAATTAATTCTCATTGGAATGATACTGCTTTACGAGGAATACTGTAGGTGTCGTAGCATTGCAGAAGGTCTTGGGTGGGCTATCTATAGAAGCGCGTGTAGCCGAATAGAAACCGAGTGTCACTCAAGGGTGACAAGACTCATTAATACTGATCTGCTTAATGCTCCGTCGCGTGTCCGGCATTAATCTACTTAAAAATATCTATACCTACTTCAACGTAGCCACCACTTAGGAGAAGACATTCCGATGGGTTTCGATGTCCGACGTCCGAACTAGTAGTATCCATTCTATAAAGATAGTTCGAATATAATTTTGTTGCTGATAATGTATACGTGCTTTTGAATAGTCGTTATTTTTGGATTATGAGGTAAAAGTCGTTTCGCGCGACGACAGTATGACAACGAGTGCGGTTTTATATGTATCGTGTGCAAAAAATTTTACCGTCGGCAAGAAACGAGAGATTTACGCGGTGCGGAGAGTTCGAGAGCGATAAAAGCCGTAACGTACGTCTGAAAGAAGTACGGCTGTAGAAAAGATAGAGAGAGAAAGAGAATAGGAAAAATAGAGTAAGATAGAGATGGAAAAACAGCAAATGATAGTCAGGAGGAAAGAGGGACGAAACGTAGGATTTTCTGGCGAGAAAATTCTTTATCGAAAGACATCGATCAGTGGCGGCATTGTGACTTTGAACTGTTTGAATGAAACATGAGTGAAGTCAAGTGTATATCTATATACTTCAGGCTGCAGGAATATTTCGAAAATCTTTTGCCCGAGAAAGACGTTTGAGGTTTGATTTATTTATAAATCAAGCAAACGTCAAACGTCTGTCTTACTGCTTATTAGTTTATTTTTTG
This sequence comes from Pachycephus smyrnensis, assembly GCA_030142225.1. Taxonomy (NCBI): domain Eukaryota; kingdom Metazoa; phylum Arthropoda; class Insecta; order Hymenoptera; family Cephidae; genus Pachycephus; species Pachycephus smyrnensis. The sequence goes on along the minus strand of JARQST010000304.1, from coordinate 86,547 downwards.
TTTCCCGCTATTTTTTCAAAAGTTGTACAAACTAAAAGGTTTCGTCTTCGACGCTCGACACTTTGAATCTTTGATCAAGACGTTACAATTCTTAAGTAACCGACGTTAAATTGGACGGCTTCCAGTATTTAATTTAAGCATTTCCTAAGTCGTATGATCTGCAATCAGTGAAATTGGAGCATCTATACATATTATCTATTATTCTTTGTTCCATTAGTCGAAATCGTGTGTCGCATTGATTCGATCGCAGTAGTAATTTATATCGATAAATCAAGTACCGATAACCCGCCAATAAATTTATCTCCTACTGACTAACGTTATCCCCATGAGTTCGACAGTCGCAAATTCTCCAGAGAAAGACCATTTCCAGTAACAATAACAAAGAGACCATCATTTTTCTCTTGATAATTGGACTATCTCGATCCGATCACGCTAATTGGCAAGCAGGCAGCTTTAATCAACGCGACACGTATTTATCGCGAAATCAACGCGCAATTCGCCTTTAATTAGACGCACTCTAATAAGAGTACGTATTTCTTTGACGAAACCTACAAGTCACATATACATGGAATGATAAATATTCCATCTTTTTTTTTCGTACCAAAACCACGTTCAAGAATCGCGAAGCCCAAGATTTTCGCGTTGTGGATGCCACGTCTGCGCTCGTTAGACTGCATTGCGTTGCGCCATGTTCGAGGTGATTTGACGTAAGAAAAAAAAGGCAAAGAGAAAAATACAGAAAAAAAATAAAGGAGAAAAACGAAAATTGATCTCGACCTCGAGAGAGGCTTAACGGCCACCGGAAGGGTTGAAAAGTGCTGGCTGCTGAGAGTCGCAAAAACGGTCAGTGACCTTATTGTGCTTAGGGACGCTCGTGCAGCCGTGGCCTTATGTTCGGCAGATGTTGTCAACTTTTTTGCACACTAGCACCAGACATGAACGGACTAGTTTTTCCAAGTTGGAAAGAATGTCGCGATGGCGACCTCTCGGTGGGGTTTTGTGACTCGCAATAGTATTCATTAACTCCACGTGGTATCACTTGATTCCCTTTTCATTCATGAATCTTGCACGTGATCATGGCGGATCCAGATGACACAGAACGGAAACGGAAGCTTACTTCACCATTGTCAAAACTGAAATAAAGCCTCCGCGTAGCTTGGGGATGAAAGTTTGAGTACCTCGACGTCTTGAGAAATTATAAAGTGAACACCCCAATTTGGTATTCCGTATCCTGACGGAGGTGGACAAGGGTTTGACTATCAGTACACAGTATTAAACATCCTTTTGCGACTGAGTCGATCGATAATATTAAATATTGCAAAAATTTTCTCAGAATCTAATGAACAAAATGACAGATTTGCGATGAGGGTTCCAGGTGACTGGAATTAGGTTCGACGGTATTGACACTGACATTTTTATACAGTGTGTTGTTTTTTTAATCAATGGTATGACATTATACAGTGTATGTTAATTATGCTATATATATTTGTTTTGAAATATTTGTCGATATAGTATTATGCGTTACGATAATCGTTAAAGTTATACGTAAGTCAGAAACTAGGTCAATGAAATATTGGTAAGCCAGCAAGACATACTTGTGCATAAAGGTGATACGTTAGGGGTTGCATATAGCGTAAGTGTCTACATGACGCCACTTCTGTTTCCCAGTTTCGCATTGTCGAGTTCCCTTCCCTCTCTATTTCAGCCAGTGGCAAGTGTATGGCCGCGAGGGGCAACATTCACACCATTGAGAAGTTGAAGTCCACAGCGATTTACTCGAGAGCAGAAATGGCGGAGCAATGTACTCGTTTCAAACAAGAATACACTGTACAGCAATTCAAATTGTGGAGATAACTGCTACCAATATATTCTGCTAATCGAAATGACCTGTAGCTAAACAGACTATATGCTGTCGTTGTACTCTAAAAGTTGTTCTTCATTTCCAACTGAAGGCTACCGTTCAATTGTTTCTATGTGTTCCATCATATATGGAATAATGACGTCAGAGCCGAGGAAAAGCCTTAAAAACTATTTATTTTATTATTTTCCTTTATTTTCAATAAAATCGTCAAAATCAACCCGACCTACTTATGATATGAGAAAGATCTGCATCAGTTCTATTTAAATTCATCAACTGTTAGAATTAAAAGTAACGCATATAAAAGTAAACTGAAAAAAGGAAAAGAAGTGAGAAAATACATATTTCTTGTTATACTCCAAGATTTTAGCACAAATTAATTGAAAATAGAGAAGGAAAATTTTTGTGAATCCCTGTACTCCGTCTTGACGTCGTCATACAATGTAAATATGACTACATTAATTTAATGGACAGAAGCCTTAACTCTCAAAATATTGACTTCTCTTAGCCTAGAGCAAAACTCGTTAACTAAAGAGTCGCCCAGACTAGCCGTAAAGTACAATCAGATAACTAAAGATGGACCAAAAGTCAGGAGGATTAAACCTAACTTGGTTAGTGTTGAAGAGAATTAGTTTTAGTCCAAGTAGTAGAGGTTGGTTGAGGAAGAGCATAGTAAGGAGACTGGAGAAGTGGGAAAGGGAAGTGAAGAGAAGTGAAGAGAAGTGAAGCCAAGCAAGGTCATCAATATTCGTCAGCGAGCGATAGAACGACGGACGGAGGTTGAAGCGGATGGGAGACAGGAGCTCATTTAAGGTTAGGCGTGATTCCACATTGCTGAGGCTTTTCCGAAAAACCTCCCCTGAAAGCTAGCGCTCCAGTCCAGCCCAACACATCCCATCCCGGTAACGCTCTGGAAGACGAGCCGAACTGATAACCCTTTGACCTGCCCCTTTCAAATATGCCGTACTTTTTGTCGGTCTTTGCCTTCCTTGATTTATGCTTTTAGCATCGACATGTCTATATATATATCCTCCTGAGAATATTTTTCGAGAGTCATATATCGTATCGAATGATTGTTTTGATGCGAAAGGACTTTGAACCCTTGAGGGACTGTCGTAATTTCTGTAATACTTATAAGAGCTTTAATATTGCTTCTTTTTGTCTAAATATAACTTTCCTATGAAAGGTTATTGCGTAAAAAGTAAAAAAAAATCATGCCAACAAAAAATGTTTGTTCAATATATTGCGATGACGTAAAATAATAGCTATAGTCTATTTGCGATTAAAATGTGTTTAACACGAGGCTATTTTTCTACATTTCTAACGTTCGTCGGTATATGGATTATTGCCATAATCTTCCCTGTTTCTTTACACTGCCGTACAAATTCGGGGATTCAGTACTTAGATTTCTTGCTTTTTATGCCCAAAACTGAAAGCTCATTTTTCTTCGTGTATAACTATAAATATAAAAAAAAGTCCTCCATAGTCCACGTTTTTCTTGTGGAACGACCCTATGCATAAAAGGTGATAAATACATATGGTCTATGGAGGGTACTCAATTTCTATTATTTTTAGAAATATTTTATATCGATATATAATATTTATGTTACTTACCATTAATTGGTTGAAACCTCGCCAAAGGATCTGAGAACTGGTTTAATCTGTCTGTCACGTACTGCGGTGAATCTCCATTCTGAAAATGGAAAAGAATCATGAACATTTAAATATAGACGAATCTATTACAATTCTCTTTAAAAAAAACTTCATGGAGTAAAAAGTACTGTGATTAAAGTAACCATCGAGAATCCTATGAGCAAGAAAAGATTCTATCGATAATGGAGAAAAAGGCTTTTAAGTGTTCCACGTTGAAAAGTGTCACTTCCTACATTGCTTACGTCAATATAATATCCAATCACAGCCTAAAAAATTCTTTCTTTTAACGTTTAACAGATTGGCAGCCATATTGCAGTGGCTTTGACAATTTTTGAACTACCTATAATCTCAATATTAATCAATTTCAGTAATCAGTGTAATTCGTAATTAATTTTCCTATCTAATTTTTTTTTTAGAAATATGGGATCATGTTATATAAGCAATGGCGGTCATTTAAAGAATTGAAAAATTGTGTAATAGTTATTAACGTACTAAATGAAGTTGACCTCTGCCTTCCTGACGTAGATATACTGATATATGCAATATTTGATGAATCCCTATGAGCGTATGTAGGACGTGTCGTGAATTCCTGTAGGATGAATTTCAGAGGATAATGGAGGAACACGAATTGTGTAAGCTTCCTGTACGATCGGATACTGTAGTATCATCATACTAGGTTGATGCAGGTCAGGTAGTGTGGAACATCCATCATGAAATACAAGCTCCGAAAATCTAGCTGGGTAATCATTGTAAATTATATCACGCCCCAAGAGAAATTTATATTTCGATATTAAAACAACAAACAGAAACACGAACAATAAATTTGTGTATATTTAAATAAAAATGCATTCAACAAATATCTGTCGTTATACGTAAAACTGCCACAGAATTTACAATATTCCGATATATTGAATTATCCAATATTGTACAAGATAAATTCATCACGATAATATATGCATGATAGATCTATAGAGCTGTCCACAAAATTATTTATCGTTCTCTATAATATAATTGAATTTCATCACAGAATCTGAAAGCTTGAAATTTCCATGATCTAATAACCAGGTTAATTTAGCAGCGAGGAAACTTTTAGGATGCCAAAGCCAAAGACTTCACTGCATTTAACGATGCTGACAAGCATGTTTTGAGAGGGCTATATCTTTCTCAAAGTATTCACAGTCCAGAAACAGCACTGTTTTGACTTGACAGTTCTGACAGCGATATCCTCACTGCTAACCAACGTGGATCGTGTATGGCGCCCAGTGACAAAGTGCATAAGTTCGGCCTGAAAGAATGTGCTTCGAATAAAAACGCGGATGCGAACGTCACAACATCGTAAAGGCGAGGAGTCTCGTCAACCGTCGGGATTCATAGGAGTAATTAAACATATTTTTATAATCCCAAGTTCCTTCTGCACGGACGTCGTATACGCAGCTCGAAATTATATTTAAGCAGCGGGTTAAACGGGGACAAATATTTTTCTTTCTATTTCTGTAATCATATACGTTTAAATAACCGAAACTTGTCATTGTACATTCAATATTATATATTCGAAAATTAAACTTGAGTTATTCAAAAATATTCCTTGCATTGGAACACCCTGTATATACCTTCACGAAAATCGTTAAAGTAGAAGCGAATGTGAACATTTTTAATAAAATTATTATTAAGGTCATACAATCGGCATTTTCGTTAGGTAACGTAAAACGTGTATTACTGTATGAACGTAGGTGGTAAAGACTAGTACGTATGCTGAACTTCACTGGGAGCAAACATTTGTACAATCCGATTGGAAAAATCAGCGCGTAACCCGCTTTTCTGTAGTTCGACGTCATATTGATTTCTCTCGAACGAACCCATAATGCAATTTCCTTAGGGGTCAAATATTACCGAACGCCGTGGAATCTGTTAGCGTGAAATTCAAATTTTTTCAGGGATAAAAACTATAGGAATTCTCCACTCAAGAATCTACGTGGTATCATTACGTTTCGTATCCAATCTAAAAAATTTCGGAAGATTATCCAAAACATTAAAATATATTTGTACAGTGATCCTTGTAAGAATATCAGTCACTTCGCGTCTTCCACTTTAAGTTTTCCCGTAACGCGAATCTGACTACGAGAGACTGAATGAAATGAGTAATCAGTAACTTGGTGACGTTGTGCGCGTTTCTATAAATTTCTAAAGTAAATTATGCGATACAACAGTCAGACAGACAGACAACGAAAGAGAAAACAGACAGACGTTCAGCCACCTGTCATTCCATCAACCAGACTTTTGAGTACCCCTGACTTGTTCTTGTCTGACAAAAAGCAATTCTAGTCATTATGGCGACTATTGTTGTCGCGAATAACTGAAGAAAATACACCACTTCTGCGTCAACGACAGTTTGACTCGTCCCGTTGGCTTTGGAATTAAAAGTGTTTAAATCGCTTACTGCTTATCCCAATAATGGTGGCAATATAAACTTTTTCAAAAACCACGACATCGAATTCTCGTTCGTCGGTTACTGAAAGAGCGAAAGCACGTAGCTAAAAAAAGCGCAAGACAGGCGAAAAGAAATAGTCGCTCGTAAGAAAGATCTACGTCCGTTATAAAAACGAAGCTTTCTTTAGTGCTTTCAATTAAATCGTCGAGCTGTACCGCGGGATTTTATGATCTCGCAAGAACCTGCCGCGCCATTTTCATTCGTTTGCCGATTCTTTCATTTTCTCTTTGGTTCACTAGCGTTTCTTCATTTATATCTTTTTTCTCTCACTCTTTAACACGGCAGGGATTTTCCAATGTTTCCACGTATACATTCGCCACGTCACCTAACGTACGTTCAGCCATAAAAAAAATGAGTGCTTGAATAATCAAATTGAAAAAGTTTATTCGGATAATACTTCGACCCTCTTTCTCTCTCTCTATTCTCCTATCTTCCTTAAACCGAATATCACGATCCTTTCTCCTCTCGTTATTCCGCTCAAAACAATCCTCTCTTGAATATTTTAGCAAAGAAAAGCTTCAGAGGACCTTCGAGCAATTCGCGTCCTTCCAGCCGAGACAAAACGAACCTCGAAATCTATATGGCAAGATCGCAGTAAATCTCAAGCTCACGCATTATTAAACGCTGTAGAACGGCGAAGAGTCGCCATTTGTCTCTGGTTAATGGAACCACCCCTCCGTCGCCGCGCCGCCCTACTCCACTCCTTTTGTATAGGCACGAGCGATCGTAATTCTTTGAGAAACACGTAAAAAGTACAACAACGCGATAGCACCAACTTTATCAATGTCCGTGGTCACTGTCGCTCGTTTTAATTTATACAAGATGCATATATAGGTTACCAGCTTTAAATCCTTCCCTAGTACAGCGTTGAAGCAGAGAAATGTCACTTGATCGGATGACAAAGTAATTAGAAAATTAATGAAAAAATCTACGTTTTTTTCACTTTATTTTAATGTCACTATTTTTTTATCGAAAATTGCAACACGAACCGCAATACACTAACGGCGACTATAATACGTGTGACCATTCGAGCTTTCGATGTGAGTAATCGTTACTCGAGGGGTGGCTTTTCATGGGGATGGGAGTGGTTCTCGCGCAGGATCCTGGCAGCTTACTGCCTTCAGGAGTCAGGAAGCCTTCGGGAAATTCTCTTGACTAATATTCGAATGCCATGGGGACAAGTTATTCCCTATGGAATACTTTGAGACTTTCTTTACCTACGTTCCGTCTTACTGCCGCTACGCGTCGTGTCGGTCGATTGCGCAGGGCGATCGTCATCAATGTTTATGCGAACGTTTGGCCAAGGATGCTTAAAAGTGAATCGCAATCGAGAGAGAAATAGAGAGAGATAGAGATAGAGAGAGAGAGAGAGAGAGGGACGACCACTGCTTCGTGAAATTCTGACAAACATCGTAAACTCTAAAGGATACGCGATGCGGAGAGTATTTCGCGTTTCTCTAAATCTTCGAAATGTGTCACTAGCATCGCCAAAATAAAGAAGATGCTGTAAATCTTTGTGAGTACGAGATTTACCGAATGCTTTGGAGTGAGGACAAGAATTACTAAAGGACAGACTCAGTTTTGTGGTTTAAAAAAGAACTGCTTGGTAAAGGCTTGATTGGAAAAAATCGACGTCGATTATATACGTTAATGGATTGAACGACGTGAATGTGTAACGAGAAAAAAAATGTATGAACTTTTTGAGTTTTATGTACAAGTCTTGAAGGACAGCTAATTTTTTAAATTCTATTTAAAGTTTTTGGCTTTATGTTGAGAAATGGAGGAAAGAAGTACCTGCGGGTTTATGTGCTGGATTAGTTCGTAATAATAATAGGAATCAAACAACACGTAACAGTTATCTGTAGTCTGCAGTACGAACTCCTTGCTTTATGAATTTAATTCTAACTTCCCCTTGGGGAGTTGACTCTTATTCCTTCAATTATTTAGCCACTAGCTCGGTCGACTCTATCAGCTTAAATGGAGCACGGCTCAATCTGCCATTTTGGTTTCTCTAAATTTTGTCAGTGTAACTTTGCTGACTTCATATTTTCGATCATTTCAATTCGTGATTACGTATAGTCATTCCACGAGTAAAAGTTTATATCTAAGGGACTCTTATACCTTAAAAACCATAGGAAAATGTCCCCTAAAAAAAGCTATATTACTCGTAGACGGACTATACGTATTATATGTCCATGTATATCTATAGGGTTATTCACACCAAACACAACATTTGATTTCTATGGTAGAAATACCTTCAGGTTGGTGCGTTTGTCATGAATAACCCCATATATCATGTTTTGTTACGTTCGTATTTATTTATGTAACATATTTACACATGAACTCTATACTATAGTATAATAACGTACAGTAACCCTTTTTTGAATTATGTAAAGAATAATTTAACTCTATCTATTGTCCTCTATGTAATTAACTCATAGTCTGTTTACACGCGATTAAACCTTAAATGCCATATAGGTATAATACTTTATTTTGCTTTAGTACACGTACTTACGTAAGTCTGTAAATAATAATACACGAAAGGTATCTGCGTAGTTAGGTACATTAAACTCTAATCCCGAGAGGCTTTCGGAAGACCTGGCAGACCGTGCATTAACGCGACAAGCAAGTAACGCGAATTTCATCTCACGACGGATTTTCGAGGAAATATCGGTAACGTCCTATTAATAAATCTCTAATGCTTACCGATCGCTACGTAAATTGTAATATTTAATACGATCCTAAGCCGTGAAACTCCACGCCCACCGAATGGAAATGCCCGATCAAAGAGTCGAAAATATATGCGATCCCATTTTATCTGACGTAGACTCTTTGGAATTTATGGATTACGTAGCGGATACTTTAACCACTTCTGATGAAAAATAATACCTACGAGACCTTCCTGTTCTCTTTATTGAAATAGATATTTTCCTCACGTATATAACGATACTCTTTGTATTAAAAAAAATCAAAATAATCAAAGCGTGAAAGCTGTTCCATTACAAATAGGCGTTTCTGATACTTCATATAAAATCTAAACGCAGGTAGGTTTCTTTCTAAAAAAAATTACCGAGAAAAGTATAATTTTTTGTAATGACAAAAAACGTCATGCCACAGTGATCTCCAAATCGTCTAAGTTTCTATTCTCATCCTTATCTGCTATGAATAATTCACGAAGTCTTATTAGAAAGAGTATATAGATTCGATGTAAAAAAATGGCATTGAAAGGATGACGTATCATCGAGCTTCTGTCTCGAATTAGATTGTTATCTTTTTATAGTTTGATACTCCCGCGTCCCTCCCCTTTCATGACTTCGTGGAATGTTGATCGGTGTCGCGCCCTCTGATCCCTCCCTCATTCCTCAGCATCAGTTTCTAAACGGACCGCACGCGTTTTATATGTCCTCCACGGTTCTCAACTTCCTCTTAGGTCCGACACCGCCTCGCCATTCACAAGACTCCTCCTACGAAGGTGGCAGAGGACAGAAAACGACAGAAAACTATTCTCGGCGAGAAAGCTGAGAAAAGCTTTGCCACAGCAACAACGAGTAGTCGACTAGAGACGCCCCGACGTCAAGAACGTTAACGGAGCTTCAGGGATTTTTATTCTCAAGCTCAGTAAATTCCAACCGATGTAAGTTCGCTGGTGCGCATTGATATTAGCTTCCGGTGAACAATGAAGGAATTTCAAGCATTAGGAAGCATCGTACAATAATAAACGGCAGCGTGCCCTGTTTCACTCTTTTTTACCGTACACAGCATCCACTGCAACGGGCATAGGTATAATCCAACTATCGCAAAAAAAAACGGCTAAAATGTTTTGAACCAGCTATGAATCTGCACATTCCACTTATGAATGAAAGCTCACTCGGCCTAATGATTTTCGCAGCAAAAAATATAATTGGACTACTTGGAGCTTTCGCGAAGAGTGTCTTCTCTATAGATAGGAATGGAAAATGAATGAAAAAAAAAATATTCAACTTTTTTCTGCTTGCTTTACCAAGAATATAACCGCGTATGAATGTACATTCTTTGATACGTACAAATCCGGATACCTATAGATACTTCAGGATAGAGAATCTCGCGGAAATTCAATAAGAGTCCCAAGTGAAGTTTTTACACGGAATATATTTTATGACGGCAGTCAGGGTCGGGATTTGCTGCGCTTACTTTGCGAATCCGAAGCTTTCGCAATAGCTACTCCCCGTGTGTTACCTAAGGTAAATCAATACACCCTTTTTAGTTGCAATAATAAAGATTTTATATAAATGCATAAGGATGCGATTTTTATTCGTACGCTTTGTTTCACAATGCTTTGTTTTTTTTTCCTGCTTTATATTCCCTCTCTGTTTTTCTATGCCGACACGACTCCGTCGCCTCTGGACGACTGTACGACGAGTCGACTATAGAAATCTTCCGACAGACTGCGTCCATCTTACTGACTCTTATAAATAACTTTAATTGGAGCAGATATTTTTTTTAGAAACAATTACTACCTATCGCCCCGATGATATTTCACCGTTGTAAAAATTCTTCGGTAATACCCATCTGCGTAAATAAGTATAAATTACAACCATCTTGTAAAAAAAACTATGTATTCTTGTCCGTCTATCTAAACCACTATATATCCACTCGCCCTAGAAACGTTTCCATCCTGTAGAAATAATCGTCTAGTTCGTCCCACCGAGAGGTTTTGAACTCGACTAGGTGTAATCCACTATCCCGCCTGGCTTAGAACTTGGACAAACTGATGACACCTCTCAAATCTTTATACGCTTTCAAAAGAAAATATAACGTTCGCCCTAGATGTTATCGTGCAAAACGAAGATTCAACTTCATTGAGTAATATTTAACAAGAAAAACAAAACAATAAAAATGATGTCTAAAGAATTATATTGCATTTATAATACATCAATTTCTGGGTGTCTAGTCAAAGGAATCTCGATGTGCCATACAGATCACAGTAAGGGAAAGGGAGAGAGAGAGAGAAAATGAGAGACAAAGTACTAGGTACAAGGCTGATGCTAATGCCTCGTGTCACAGAGTGCTAGTCCTGACTTGAGTTCCCTCGTAACAAGCAGGGGCCTATTAATATCGGTCGACGAAAAATCGTGGGGGGGCTTTTATCGTAAAGCAGCCGGCCGACTTAACGGTAATGCAACTGGAATAGTGGCTTTAAATAAGCAGGGTGTTTGCACTCGTAGATAGCGGCTGCCGACGCGATGTCAGAGACACGAGACTCTTTTGAGGTCGTAGATGCATAAGGTAGGACACGGCCTCAGGGCTTGCTACCCTTATTTCCACTACTCCTTTTTCCGCTTGAATCCCAATAATGCACTAGGAAATATTCTTATCCGGCAAGAGATACGCCATCATCCCCTATCTGTCCGACGGGCGTTTATCCAGTTGCAAGGATCTTTCGCTCTACCTATTTTTATTTCTTTCATTTTTTGGATATCGTATCGTCGCAGTCTTAAAAGAGCCTCCTACGGAGTAAGCTCTGTACGAGCTTTATTATTTTTTCGTAATTTTCTCCAAGTTCCGTCCAGGATGCAGTGGCGTGTTCGTTTATCGATTTTAAAGACCACTTTCATTCTTTATGTTTTTCCAGGCGTCTCCACTAAACCTAAATTGCAGAATCGATTAGCACTTACTTCCTCGTCATTGGCAGACGCGCAAGTCCCCGACGGCTAGAGCACAAATTACTGAATTTTTCCAGCGTCAGCATCGTGATTTATCACCTTTCGCGCGCGCGTATATCCGCGGCCATGGGCTTACATATATATTTAGCGCGCCAAGCGCCGCCATCGAGCAAAGGACTAGGGAAATATATTTCATTGTGTAATCCCCCGGAGAAGAATTCCGCGTTGGCTCGGCCGCACACCGAGCGTCACACGCCATTCTTGCGAATCGTTGTACTCGACGACTCTTGCGAATCCTTCGAGCACTGCAATTTCGTCTACGTCTACCTATATACACTAGCACGTCCCGTCACCTTTGCAAATCTTTCCCACTCTGCACTCGCCATTCTCGTGACACTTCTCGTAACTCTTGCTGATCTTGCAAATCCTTAGATTCAAACGGCTGCCACGACACTTGCGAATCCTCGTGCCGCCTTTTACTCGCGCTACTATACGGCTGTGACTATTTACTCTGCTAAAGTTCAAAGGGACAAGCCGCCTGACATTCGACACAAATTAACTAACATAAGTGTAAAATCAGCTAAATATTTTCTTCGTCAAATTGAGAGATTAGAGGCTATCGTTATTTTTCGAATTCCATGCTGTCTTCGTATGCGTTCGTTGTATGCATTATCAGTGCACTGTAGTCACTATAGCATACGGATTCCGATTTGGACCGAAGTGCATATGCATACTGCAGCTACAATTTCGAGTATCTGAAAGGCCCTGTAGCATAGCTCTTGGCCCTGTGGTATAAGGGAGAGAGCCCGGTACCTGTAGTCGAATTATCGGAGTGTATGATTATACTGGCATACGCTCCATTCGCTGTTGCAATTCTAGTGGTATCAAGCTGATGCTCAGGTTTGTTATGCACCAATGACGATGCTGATCTATCAGTCTGTTATTCAACAATCGTACTGATCATTTATGTCACGAACAGGCAAATTACAATGCGCGTAATTCGAGTTAGTAACCATCCCTGGCATGCGAGGGTTTTCGCAAACTTTTCAATTGTATTCAGATTTAATTGATTAGAGAAGTTAACTGGGAAAGGGAGGAAAATACCTCGGACTGTGAAGAGGTCCAAAACTTTAGAAATTTTCAAAGGACTAAAGTTTTGATGATATAATGATAGTGATCGATCCACTTACACTGATTTCTAATCAATATCTTTATTTATCAGTGACGTATTTGTTGTATGACTGATAAATTACTAAACACTAATAGAGGGTTGATCATATTTGAATGATCGTTACACCTTTCTGTAGTTAAATTTGCAAGTCCATTCCGGAAGCTGTGTATTTTGTAAAATCACTACTATCTTAGAATATCGAAACAAACTGGTATTTATATAGGTATATAGATGTCTTTATATGCACCGTGCAGGGGTCCATTTACGCGGCAATTCTCATAAGAAACGTAACCCTTCTTGCAACTGCCCTAAAAAGTGGTAATATATACTTAATGCTGTCAGAGGGCAAAAACCATCGGAGTCCGTCGGTCGAGTGTGGTCCACGTGTCGAACACGTGTGCGTTTCATCGAAAAAAATGGAGAAGCGCCTCGGGAAAAAATGGAAAGAAATTAAAACCTGTCGTAGCAAGGGGTTGCTCGTTACGTAAATGCATCAGATAAGACTGGAATGACATCTGCTATCGTATGCACTTCGTATGCGCCCGTTAATTACATCGAACAGAGAATTTCATAATAAGTTATATAATCCAAGTAATCTACCCTTTCCATTCGAATTTACGTCCCTCCTCTTTATTTTTTTTTGACACTCGACACTATTAGTTGTTACTTCGTTATTAAAAAAAAATTTACTTTGCAGTCCAACAAACTTTTGAAAGTCCTATATCAGTCGTGAAGTGTCACTTGATTTTGCAACTTGAGAAAATTTTTATTTTACATAGTTATTAGTAATTACGTGAATCCTAGTAAAATAAGCAAAAACAATAGTTTTCATTAAGAAAAGTTTTTTCATGCAAACTATTGATAATCCGTGGAACAAGTTATTCTACAGTTATCGCAAAGTTGTTAGATAGTGAATGATTAAACAAATGATAATTGGTAATTCATCAATACTGATGATGTGCAGGTCTCTTATATGCATATAGTATATGCATACATCGACCCAAGTAGATCGAAGCGATCGCTTGTCAGTTAGGTCTTTTAAAAACAAAAGATTGGAGCTGACACGTATGATCACTTGGACCGTGAACGTTACTGAATGGGACAGGATACGTTCCAACGGGTATAGAACGTGCTGATGTGAGTTCACAATGTGAAAAGTGGATCCAGAGGGGTTGGCGAATGAACGAAATGGATAAACAATAAAAATAAAAAAATAATAATGAAATGGAAAAAATCCATCAGATAAAACAAAACAAGGCACGACCCTACCAGCAGCACTGTACATACACGTATATATACGCGCATTGTACTCGCATGGATTTTCGAATCCGATGCCTTTACCCCTGTTCGAATTTCCCGCCATTATTTTCACCTATTTTTCAGCTCAAATCGATTCGCCGCTGGCGTACGTCGGACGGCGTCAATGCTCGCTTGAAAATTTTGAAAAAGGCACGTCATTCACTACGGTAGCTTATCAGGTATCGCGTATCAGAAGCTTGTACACAAACATGTACATACGTGGGAAATTATTCAGCGAATTCATGAACCAAGTGAGAAGCGTATATAACCTCGCGAATGCCATGTCGTATCTGCTGTGAAATCAACGCTCTGATATAATTGTACCAGCCGATTTTTATTTGCCAGTACTTCAGTTTTTCCGTTACGGACAGTATTTATACGCTAATTTACATATATGAAACTGGGTCAGGACTTTACATACGCAATTAGCGTATAAAGGGTCCACAGGACGCGGAGACCGATTTACACAAATTTTGTGAAATAGTAAATGATTCTATAACTCGAATTATACAGTATTGTACACTTGTCGCTTAATAGGTTATTCGTGTATTTAATTTCGTCTGGCTTTTACAATTGAGAAATGAATACAGTACCAACTATCTTATTACCGTGTATAACCTCCAAAGTGATAGTACAGTTCAGTGCAAAAAAAATAAGTCGGATTTCTATTTCCGGCTATGAAACAATGCATTTCCTCCCAAGGGAGTGGAGCTTTCGTTCAAATACCAAATACAATAGCTTCTTACTTTACGTTAGTTGAGCTCCGTTACGTAGATACAAAAGCGAACTAAAATAACCGTCAGTGGGCGCCATAGTCGTTGCCATTTCGTACGTGACCGGAAAGCTCGAATCAGTTGTCAGCCCTGAAAGATATAAGGGCTTCCAACGTGGAATCTACCAAGCTTAGCTTTGACTTATCCCGTCCATCAACTTGTTTCAGTTCCTATCAGAATTTCCAAAACGATCCTTATCATTACAATACGACCATACTGAACCCCCCGATAAAAATGGATATTCCAATGATATCATATTACGCAAGCCTCTTAAAGACCCTTCTTCGTATTTTAAAAACAATCCTCAAAAAAAAAATATTAACGCAGATTTATAACGTCGCATAAAATCACCCTTAATAATTCCCCGATCGTCAGCATGATCAGCTGTATCAATTATCAAAGCAGTATGCAAATGCCGTAGCATGAGAAACTATCGAACTCGGTCACGTCGGCAAAACATAGTTTAACTTCTTATTCGCAGCTGGTGATGTAGTAACCCCTTAGCACACAGCTACCTTCACTCTTTGTCTCTATAGTATAGAAGTATCGAAAACCAATAGCCTGTCGACCCTCTCATCATCCTCCTTTAGCTCCATGTCCTCGTCCTCAGCCTCATCCTCATCATACTCGTTTCTCTTCTAGGTTCTCTTGCCTTTTCAACCCTCTTCTGCGCTGTATACCCTCTACAGTCTACCACCGACCACCCAACCAACCCCCTAGGAGGACGCCTCCGGTTACAAGAGAAATAAAACAACAACCCCTCAACGTTCTTGAGGATACAGCCCTGTCGCGGTGTACTACCCCTAACACGTAACACGTGCATTCGCAAACAATTTCAACTAACGATAAGGGAATAGCGTTGTAGCCTTGTCGGTGAACGGCTCCATTTTTCTACCTTTCCATATGTCAACATAGACTGTAGATTCGTGTATAAGACACGTGGATGTGCACACGTGGTCGATAGTATGGTAAAAGAAAATAAATAATCATCCCTACCATGCTCTCCGCTGACACGTGGTCCTGTGGTCCTGGTGTTCTGCTACCCTGTAGAAGAGCTTCTAGACTCTCGATGTATTCTATGGCATTGCGTAGAATTTCAACTTTCGGTAGTCGTTGATTAGGGTTGTTACTCGTTCTTCGTTTTAGAGCTTCGAACGCTTCGTTCACCTGAAATCAATAAAAAATATGGTAATCTCATTAAGGTGCTCTGGATGAAGATCATTAGGATGACAAGAATGATTC
>JARQST010000304.1:33447-70321 GCA_030142225.1 Pachycephus smyrnensis | reverse complement strand
TCAATTGATGAAAATTCGATACGTGGAATGATCCCATTCCTCATCCTACTTCTATAGATTTCTCGACATCAGCTAGCGAAACTCTCAGCGGTATCCCATTACCAGTTTCGAGAACGGGAAGTAAGTTTGGCTTGCGCGACCTGGGGGTTAACTCGAGTTCGATTAAATCGCTGCGGGTAAGATAGTTGACCGGGAGAATTTCACCGAGGTACAGACGTTACGTAACCGCATGATGAAAGGTAAACAGTCAGTTGTGGTATAAATTCTGGCTACTCCGCAAGATCACTTTCAACCATCAAAAATTCATATATAGAGAAATTTGATGCTTGAGACCAAAATAGCATCCCGCTGGTTACATTTGTGTCTCTGAAGGCAATATCGTGGTATAGAGGTTAACTTTCTAGTTGATCACTAGGACGACATGACCTTCTGAACTAGGACACTAAATGGAATCCTACATACTACCCTCAATGATTAATTCAAGCGTAAAGTTAGCCGAGCGACTGTGGGTGACTTTTCTTTCAGAATAAATGTAGCAGATCAGTAAGGGTTGGTCCTTGTCTGTCTTGTAAGAAAAAGACAAAGAGAGAATCAAGGGACAGAGAACCAGAAAAACTTTACCTTCGTTCCAAAGTCAATGAAACCAAATGTCTACTTTCTAATTTCGATACTTATCAAAAGAAATCAAGTCAATTGCTATCCTTACAGTTTTATGTGTAACGTCCATTGATTTTTATCAAGGAAAACCTTTTCTTGGTTTATACCACAAAAAGACGTTAAAAAAACTTTTTTCTGTTTATAGATTTTCTATGTGCGTGATTGATCAAGACTAATCGCAATAAGTGTTTATCAACGAGATAAAGTTTTAACTGGTTGCTGTAAAGTAATTAAAGTTAAGCGACGTCTTGTTAATCATCCACCTTAACTGACCTTTCTCAAACGTCTTCTTTCTCGCAGGGTAGCCGCCTTCCTTCGGTCGACGGTTACGGTTTTTTTTTTACAAGCCTTGCATGCCCACAGAAGGCATCTTCGTGGACCGTGAGGACTGCCTGCATCCAGAACGTGAGGATGAGGTACGTGTTCGACATTTTCACTCTCGTTAGTCTCGTCGCCATCGCCCGATGGCGAGCCCAAGTCTGCCGAAGCGTCGGCTGACACTATGGACGAAGCATCATCCGAGTCGGGTATGTAATGAGATTGAGATCTGTAATAGAAATGAAAAAAAAATGAGATAATTGGAGATTGATGTGCTAATTAGTCACTGAGAAAAAAAATTAAAGAATTCATTTAGAATTATCTTAAATATCGTGAAAATGACAGGTGAACAGAATGAAGCCAATCAAGGAGCGACATTTTTTTCAGGCTGTCATTAATCAACGTTAATAATGTGATTTCGAAATGGCCACCGGCATCGCTCGAGTGTCTGTCCTTTGTGCGAAGTGATTTAACGATTCGAATCGGTTAAGTAATATTCCTCCCGTAAAATCCTTTGATACACCAAAAAATAAAGTTACTTACGGGGCAACAATAAATGTCTTTGCACTTTACGAAAATAAATCGCGACTGCGCCGCGTTACTTAATACATTGCTTTTGTCATGATAAAAAGGGGAAAAAATAAGACGACAGCCACCTACGACAGAGCGGAAACTTTCTAAAAGTGTGTCGCATAAATATATCAAAGAAATGTGTAGCTTCCTGCGATGGTAGGACCGAGAATTCCTAATAATTTTCTTCGAATTCGTTTCTCTGTGCGTATACAAAGTTTTGGCGCGAAATTTAAAATTTTTTCTGTACGTACAACGACACTCGTATCATTGCCATTGCATCATGGGTAACAATAGGTGTACATTATGAATGCAAAAAAGGAACTTCATTTGTAATTGTGAATCATTGTGAACGGTCATAAAGCTATCGTCACGTTCACACAGAAAATCATTCGGGACTCGCTCGATTCCGATCTTTTGGCCACCTCGCAATAAATGTGTCAGCCGTTCACGAGGGCGCGACGTATAACAGTCCGAGTTTACGCCCAGCGTTCATTAGAAACGTGAGAAAAAAAAAGACAAAGAAGAAACGTAACTCGAACTCTTCTTGTTCTGATTTCACTGACAGTCAGTTCGAAATTGCTTGTGTTAAAGATACCGTGATGTATAGATACACGATCGAAATGTTGTGCGTGCTAGACGAAGAAAGTAATCTGACAAAATGTCATATGACGAGTGAATAAGAATTATTTTTACACGAAAAATTCGTCTGTGGATACGAATATAGTAGAACGTGGATTATCCGAACGTCGATTATCCGAACGACCGTTTATCCGAATAGCTTGCGAAGTTTTCCTTTCGCGCTTTCTTCTGCGTAAACATCGCATAAAATGTTTATTTACTCGAAGAAAGTCTTTTTCATCGTAATAGTATCAATTTCGATTATCCGAGCAAATCGATTATTCGGAAACCCATGTCCCCCAATCAGTTCGGATAATTGACGTTCCACTGTATTATGAAGAATTGTATATACGATGCTTGTTTGGATTATATTAATATTGTTGTACACGTAGAGGAAGAAACGATACTGAATCAATATATCAAGTATTACCAGTGTTTATAATTAGTTCCATCAATCCGATCATTCTCAATAGGTTACGAGTAGTAATGGGTAAATCATAGATAGAACAAAAAATAAACACATATAATAGACAATCGTTGAAGGGTTGATTAAACATCGAGAAAAATCTTATCTATTGTCTATAGAAAAATAGATTACCTTTTTTTCTGTATGTTCTCAACAAAATAAACGAGTTTATTGATATTTAAACATAGTTAAATTGTCTTATTTAAATTATTGATATGCGTTTAAAATGAATATATTTATACAAATTATAGTGTATATTTATATTTTACATATATGCCAATGCATGCAATTTGTGCATGACACACTATACGCCTACTATGCACATAACGATATATTACCAAGTATTTTTATACTTGGACGGCGAACTAACAATCGCTGCCAAATGGCTCGACTGTCAATAATAATAAACATACATAAACAATCTTGAAAAAGAATCAAGAATTCCTCTTAAATATTTAATAAACTTATCTGTCAGTGCAAGGCCGTGATTTTGCAAATTGAACTAAAATACATCAAATATAAATTGCATTAATAACGAAATGAACGATATTTTTTAAATTCCAAAAATTAAATACACAAGTATCCAAAGAATTTTATATTTCTAGGTTATATCGTCTATTTGCTATGTTTCAAATATAAGTGCATAGGAATGCGCGAAATTTTTTCTTCAAAAACATTTTTACTAATTATAGGTAATTAACTGATACTAACCCAAGATGATCGTGTTGATAGTGAACCGAGCTCACGCTGCTCGCAGAAACTAAACTACCATCAGCACTGGTTGTCCGATTATGATCTTCTCTTTCGGAGACGTATCTCTGCAGATACTCAGCATCCGAGGTATAAAAGTGTCGATGATGATGATGATGATGATGATATGATTCGTAAGAAGATCTAGTGGCTGCCTCATAGGGATAGGAGCCAACGTCCGTCATGAGGGTCATCATTCCTGAAGACTCTTGATCAACCCGATGATCACTTTACTATGAACTGTTCGATGAACTTTTAATTTTACTTTCACATATCACGATGCGCGCACATTTCGCGCGCAATCACGCAACTCGCAATTGCGTAATATATTAATTATACTTTTATATCGTAAGCTTTTAATTGAGTAATCGAACCATTCAAATTTTAAGGACAATCACCAGATACAAGTATCAACTATCATTAACAACACTGTATAAGTATACAGAGGCACTTGATTTTTTTAATGTTTAATAAGTCGTTTCAGGAAAATCTTTTTTTGACAAAACAAACAGACACAATCTTGATACTGGACGATCTTTATTTTCATCGTCACGACGATTGAAAAATAATTCGTATTTGTCTTGGTCGCCGCTAGCAATAAAAGTGACTCAAATAAACGAAGAATGATATGACAAATAAAAAAAAATACGCTACGAATACGACGCGCTTCACTTCACAAACTGTCCAAACTGTTTTGGTAACGCGCTCTCTGGCCGCTTCGTAAGATCCGAAATCCTTGAAGTCGGAGATCAGAGTGAAGACCTAGCGGGCATCTTCTAACAGTGTCTCCAACAGCCACATGGTTTTTACTTGGAGTGTGTGCTCACATCCCCGTACCGTGTGTACGTACCCTTATGTCTTTGGCCACTCGGCGACACACTCGCCTTTGGATATTTACGTGTGATGCGTGTGTCACAGTCACACCCCGCGTGACTATTTTTAAGACAGTCGACCAATTGCGAGCGGTTTAAATTGTTTTAGACCCGCCATTGCTCCGCCCCCGACCTGTCATAGATGCATGACTTTGGCAGAATTTCATGCCGGGGTGTGGTTTGACCATTAATTAGACACCCTGCACTTAAATATTACCCGGATCCAAGACGCTCGGCTCTTACGTGAATATAATGTCGCTCGACCCATTCCTTATAACATTCTCTATACCATATGTAACATAGTGACTTTTATCGTTTCCAGAACACACAGTAATATCTTGCAGATCCTTATGTTGATCCTTTTATACCACTGAATAATATAAAAGCTCTAAATCTTGAATTTTATCGTTCGATTTTTCTTTGACAACAAATATGAAATATTGTAAATCATCCTTCTTAGATTTTAATGAAAAAAAATAAAAACAGAATTTTATTACTCTTGGATGTAAATAAAAATCTTGAACTTTTATTAGGGCATGATATATTACACAATTCAATCTTTTGATTATTACGTATTATTTCTCATGTTCAGATTATTCAGTTTTATAAAATGAGTATGTTCATACATTTGACTGATGTTTACCCTTTGATCTGTTGATATAGTGTACGTTATAATTTCATTAGCTAATTTCTCTTTTTCGTGTCTCGCGTTCTGAACTCTGATAACGGGATATGTAAATATAGGCAATACTTTCCATACTCGCGCTCTCAACGAATTAGAATAGACTATTGAGCGTCGAATAAAAGCTAAAATTAGACTGGCAATAATCCAGAGGAGGAGAAACGGGAAATGGACCAGAGTGCTCCTGACACTCTCCATCAAATGCCAATCGCTGTTCTCTACTGTCAAGAAGAATCCTTTTATTTTTTATCTCGTTCAAACTTCACGCGTCACGTACCTCAATCGCAAAATCGTATTGATCGTGTTCCTAGTATTCATCCTATTCATCTCATTCATCCTATTCTATATTTGTCCTTTCGAAGGGGGAAGCAGAGATTCATCTCGGTGATCTAACGTACCAATCCAATTTTTTAATTTCTTTTACATCACAATCCCTCTTTTGATATTTCGAATTTTTTCTCAGACCCGTGGATCTACTCAGTAATCACCCATGACCAACATTCGATTTATTTACCAGTGGAACATTTATACATGCCTAAATAGCTATATTTGAAAGGTAAAGTTCCCAATTCTCTAAATATATGTATACTGCGTATAAGAAATATATTTATGAAATTTATTTCATATTCAATGACAATTCAAAGGTCATCAGCCATTTCAGGAGTAATCAATTCATTCTTATATTTCGTACTCCTGCAATTGTTTAATATACAGATCAATTATATTCCCCATAAAATTGCACTATAACAGCATAACCAATGTCTATTTCTCAATTAATTATAATTATTCATGATAAAATATCTCAACGTCGAACGTGACGATGAGGACAGGCAAAGAAGCTAAAAAAGTATAACACCTTTCTAGGATAACGCTAAAAATGTTATCAGATAGCATCAACGTCCTAGACCAGTCTATGATAAAAATCGTATTCGACAAAGACGTTCAGCATCAGCATCACCAGTAAGAGCATCATCTCAAAGCTTAATAGCTGAAGCAAGAGACGTAAAGTGAGATTGGAGTATGACGTCGAGAGGGTGACTACCTAGTAGACGGCAGAAGTTACGAAAGCCTGAAGGAATGCAAGGTTCCGTAATTTGCGCTTGGCGGGAAATTTAATTTTTCAACTTATTTTCGCGGCATGCACATAACACATTATACCTTAAGATATAGTAGAATTCTATTTAAAAGACAGACTTACGGCTCTATCTATCTATATATAGATATCTAGTGTATTACAGTCCAACTGTTCTTTACATATCCAATCCTGTTCGGGTAAACTCGAACAAGTTCGTATACGAACGTGAGTGGAGAATTGCTTTCGCGAGACAGTATGGTTAGGTGTAGGTGCCTATACGTGGTCCATATCTACGGGGTGCGGCGATGGGACATTGGTTAGGGGTAGAGTAGGTCACACAAGGAAGGGGCTGCTGAAAAGGAGGTCACTCACTTGCTCTCTAGTTTTCTCTCCTCTCTCTCTCTCTCTCTCTTTCTCTTTTTCTCTCTCTCTTGCTTGGTTACTCGCCTCTCTTCGGTATTCGGCTGGCTGGGATATCTACATCTGCCAAAGTTGAAAGTTCGCGCGAGGCCAGCAGCCGCACCGTCGCTGCCTCGCCCACTTTTACGGGGCCCTCTATTGCTGCGCGCCATGAGGTGTTCTATACTGCGCATGGTGACTTAGGTTTCTACCCTTATCCCATAACCCCCCCCCCCCCCATTTACTCCTTCTAGTTTCTTTCTTGGTACTTTTTTGTTTTATTTTTTTCTTCTTCCGAGAGTTTCGTAGGATCGGTGCCTTATGGGTAATCCTGAAAAGACTTTTAAGGGGCTCTATTCGACCTGGATTAATCAAGATATGTATAGGCAACTAAGTATATACCTATTACTTAGGTCCATAGGAATTTCTTGATCCCGAATAAAAAAACTCTTAGATGAATCTGCTTGTGTTGATATATATGGTGGTAGTTGTAGATCGATTGGTTGAGCTTTTTAATTTTGCAGTTTCACGTGAAAGCCTACGTTGCTAGTCGTTGCTCGAATAGATGAAAGGGACATATGCAGGTAGAGGGAAAGGAAGGAGGGAGGGGGGGGGAGAGAGAGAGAATAAGAGATGGAATCTTGGATAGTACCTGTTTACAGAGAGAGACAGAGAGAGAGAGAGAGAGAGAGAGGGGAGGGGGGCAGAAATGATTGAAGAGAATGAGGGACGAAAGGAAAAGAGAAAATTCTCAAAGGGGAAACGTTCAGGGAATTAAATTATGCGCTGAAATTTGTTTTCTCGCTGGTTACACTCGATAATCTTTTTCTTTTTCTTTTCTGCTTCGAAAATTTTTGTATATCTATATAGAAATTAAATCGGATCGTTCCAATTATTTTTCAGATATATAAATCTCCCAATGTCAAATTTATTATTTCATTACTACGTTTTATAGACACGCCATTGTAATTATGGTAAATAAAATTTGAATCGACAGATTTTAATCGTATAACATAACATCCCGAACTTGAAATTGAAATGAAACCAGCTGTTTCAGTTACCCATGTGTATAGGGGTGAACATACGATGACCCCACTAAATTAATTATGCATGCATGTATTCCACCTGAATGCAATCAGCAGTTTTACAAACCAATAAATGTCTAATCTATCAGGGAAGAGACACTAATGTTTTCCAGAACATTGGAGACGTTCCGCCAACTACATGTTAACTTGATTCCCCTTAGCAAAAAATCCATAATATCGTTGGTGTCGTGTATCGAAAATATCTCAAAATTCTGTCACCGCTGTTCCGCGATGCCGATTGGTCTTATCTATTGTCATTCGATGCGTGTGAATTGGCCGGTTGGCGTGCGCTTTCACGGGATGCAGTCAATATGACAGATTGCGACTACTTTTTGGGCAATAACGTAACAAGGGGAAGGTTTTACATAAAAATGGAGGCTGACTGACTGATTTATAAAAAGATGCAATGCAGTGCATTAGTATACATGAATTAATAAGAGCGTTGCGGCCCTGAACAGAAAAAAAAGAGATGATGTCACAAAATTAAATGGTTAGTCAATTTATAATTGAATAATAGGGTACTACCATTTCGAAATAAAATAACTGGTTTTACGAAGACGATGATCGGTTTGAAAAATATGCTAACTGCTTCGGGGAAATGTTAGTTGGCGTTCGTCAATGCTCATAACCTGTAAAATAAGCTGAGGAGATACTAGATGATCCATTTTAAAAATTTTGATCCGTTTATAAAAAGGGTTTTTTGGTTTAGAAAAATATGCATCATTCGAGAAAGTGAGCGTGCTGTTGCTACTATTTCGAAATGAATTATTCTGCGAAGAGAGTTTTATGTAGACGATGATCAGTTTGTAAAATAGGTTGATTGGTTTAAGAAAGGATTGTTTGGTTTAGAGAGATATTCATAATTCGAGAAAGTGACATGTTGGTTAACAAATAGATTGGTCAATTTAGAAAGATGTTAATTTCGGTTTTGAAATAAAGTGATTGATTTTAGAAAATGTTGTTGGCGTTGAAGAGAGACAGGTCGGTTTAGAAAATGACTATTTCATCCGTGAAAATCGTAATTGGTTTATACGTAATGTGGTGTCATTATGAAATTTTCGTTATGTTTAGGAATTTTTAAAATTGACTTGTAAAAGAACTGATTGATTGAAAAATACCTTAATCAATTTCAAAACATGCAGATTTAATTTTTTTAAATTTAATTAATTTTGGAAAAACGATTGAGTAAATTGGTTGCTCGATACATAAATTGCAATTTTCTAAAATAGATATACAGTGTGATACTGTATTTGTTCAGAGCGCTGTAACGCTGTTGTCTTTTGTCGCACGCGAAGCGCGCGTGTTGCTCTAGTCCTACTAAAAGATTCATTACGATTTGTGCACACGTATACTTTATCGACTTGAACATAGCAATTTTAATTCGTAAACCATGGAGAACGAGGTATGTTACGAACTCTCTAATCCTGTGGGGAAATCTCAAAGTTTCGTTTATTAAATATTTCTATGCGAATACCCAATTGCCAGTGAGATTAATTTGGATCTTTTTACTAAGCGCTATATATTCGTTTTTAAGTTCACTCATAAACTCAATGAGAAAATATTATTTTTTATTACATTAATACGCAAAGGAAATTTTATAGGAACGATTGTCAGACTAAGTCTAGTAGTACTGGGATACAGTGAAATATACTGAAACTATTATATTATTGTATAAGTATAATAAACCCAAACAGAAGCCGTAAAAATTTGACAGCAAGTCCGAAACAGTATGGTAATCTTTGTCGCAAAGTATAATCTGTATATTTTTATGCCAAGTCGTACTCGACTTAGCTTTACTGCTCTCAATTATAAAATTACAGTCACGCTGATCGGCTGATAATTTTGTCATCAAAAGTGAATGTATAAATGAAAGATTGTTTTCTAGGTAGTAAAACGTGAATAAATCAAGTACTCAATTATTCAGTAAAAACGCCTCAACCGAACTTGGTTCTACTATACAAATCAAATAGACAAGGTATAACTTCACTTTGTTTGTTTGACCTGAATAACCCTATACATCAAATTAATATAAGATAAAAATTGCATGGAAAAAATATTAAACAAAACCACCCTGTATTCTTATTCCATGAAATTTGCATAACTAATTGCTATACAAGAGCACATATATAATTCTACCCTGATGGTAAATCCTTTTCCGAATTAGGACCTCGATATCATATAGTACCTACCCGGTATGGTGAAATTTACTGCAGCAGCATCTACAGATACTCATATTTGCCTATTTCATAAATATTACTATACTAAACTCGACCTCCGATTACTACTATATTTCAAGCGTATCGCAGTAGCGCTATACTAGCAGTTGTTGTGCCAACACTTTTTTAAGGAATGGTTTCTATACAATTTTCTTCGTGCTAGAATAAAAGTATTACAAAAAATTTTTTAATACGTACTTTCCTTCGCGTTGATCACAGGATCACGTAGTATCCTTGTAAACCCTTATATCCTACAACCCTACTCATCGTGATCCCTTTCTCTATCTTATCGTTTGTTCTGGAGGGAGACGACAATGGATTAGATCTCCGTCCACTTGTGCCAGACGAAAGATCCTTCACGAGTGGACAATTAAAGGCGAAGGGACGATATCCTGAGGGAGATTGAAATCGAGAAAATTGTCGAGAGGCTGACTGATAGTGCGGTTTTATTTTTTTCCCAAATAGTCTGAAGCTGCGAAGGACCAAGTTTCAATTGTATTGGAGAGGAGTAATTTTATTTTGCCAATTGGTACTCCTGCGTTTTTGTGAAA
The DNA here is from genome assembly GCA_030142225.1 of Pachycephus smyrnensis. NCBI lineage: Eukaryota > Metazoa > Arthropoda > Insecta > Hymenoptera > Cephidae > Pachycephus > Pachycephus smyrnensis. The sequence goes on along the minus strand of JARQST010000304.1, from coordinate 60,059 downwards.
TATAAGATATATCGAACTGATAGATTTATAACAATTACTCTATTACTATGATTTCTGTGTATGATTACCGACAAATATTTTTCATCGCTTTTACTCGTCTAATCGTCTTACACTCGAAAAATTGTATAAGTCTGGTATAGGTTTGTTCTTTTTTCTTGTATTGGTGATATTGTTATCGCTGGTTGCCACGGATACATTGAACTTCATGTTTTGTATTATTATCTGTTGTTATACGCTAGATAATGAATTGCATCGGTATTATCATATCTTTCTGAGTTTCAAGTTTAGCTTATGTTGCGAAATCCGTCATTCGAGTATACAATGGTAGATGGAGAACTATAGAAAGGCTTCCAAAAAAATCTCACGACTACAATACACACTGAATTTTCATTTCATATGGCTGCCTCAAGGAGCATACTTTGCGTGAAGCGCTGGAAGCTTGAGATATTCTGATAGCATATAATTCTACGTTGTTGGTAGAAAAACATGAATAAAATACGCAGTTATAAAACTTTAAGCGCTGGTCTACGTTTTTAGTGTAAACTAAATATACAAGATTGATTAATCAAGGCAAACACAGTACCTGAACGTAGTTTAAATATATATTAATAACCGGGTAAATGCGCTAACTTCAGGTGGAAGGTTAATTTTGAATATTCAGATAGTCTCCGTGCTCTTTAAATTAGTTTGAAAACGTAGAATACTAAGAAGCATTAAAAACATGTAAAATTTTAAGTTTCCTAATGATTAACAATTAAGAGCAATTATATTACTTCATCTCAAATAAATGTAATATCACTATAACTATCCTACGTTATCCAATACAATTTTTATTCCATTCGATAAAAACGATTTATCATGCAAAAATCCATTGTATGAAAATAAACGTAATTCCACTTTTTAAAAAACACAGCAATCATGATATTCAATTATCTCAATAATAAATTTTAATAGAAATTGTAACTACTAGTTGCACAAGTTCCTTATAGATATACCTACATACTTACCTACATGTCCAACACGGATGCACGTATATTCTTAGCAATTCCGCGCAAGTGTTGCAACCCATACGCTCTTGAACTTTGACAGTGATAAAGGGTGAAATGGCATAGACGAAATTGCAAGAAGTTCAGCTGCCGCAGAAACAACTGCTGTATTACGATACGACCTTAACGAGAAGGCAATTCCAAGCATTGGTCCATGTTTCTGAAAGATTTCCAAGTATAAACTACAGACGACACGTCTTGTTCCTGGTCGTTTAGGAATCTCGTTGATATACTGACGTAAGAAGGTAAGAAGGTAAGAAGATATAAGGGTGCAGAAAGGAAAAGACGTGAGCGTTATTTCGGCAAAGGTTCGCACGATAAAGTCGAAGGAATAGATTGTCGCCATGGATCAAGCCGAAGGGAACCTAGAGCTTCGTAGACCGAAGAGTCTTGGATTCTATAAAAATGTCGGACTAGTAAATCTTCGACGCTCGTTGTACACGTTGGCAAGTATTTTCAGTAGATTCTAAGGTGTGGCTCGCTGGCCCGGATTCTCACTGCTGTGCATCCCACGTTAGACTAAGAAAAGCTAGGGGAGGTCTTGTACAGAGTGAGAGAGACTGCGGGTTGCGAAGAAGAGTATCGGTGGGAGTGAGAAAGGGTGAGAGAGGGAGGATTGAGACGTGAGAATAAGCAATTTACTTGACAGCGGAGGAAAACTTCGTAAGGAGAAAGAGAAAGGGATAGGCATTTTTGAAAATTGAAAATTATGAAATATTACTTTAATAGTGAAAGGTTCTTGTATTAAAGTGTTTTAAATACGTAGTGCGTGAGTTTTACGTTTAAGGGTTGTTGGGATCACAAAAAGTGATGAGGTTAATGATAAAGAGTATGATAATAGAACACCTTTTTTTAATTCTATAAGATACGAGGAGTAAAAATTTTGTAAAATATTTTATATTCAATCTGGTAGATTCAAGTTCGCTTGAGATGCGTTTGAGCAAAACTTTTGTGAAATTTGAGTAATTCACGATTTTCATGCTTCAAGATTCTAACAAGTAGGCAGACCCCTTAAAAAAAGAACAGACTATAAGCATTATACATGTATATTCTCGAGAAATGTAACCCTTGCAATTTTTCCTTACGATTTCTCCATAGTTTTTCCTTTCGGCAAATGTAAATTCACACGAAAGACATCACGTCGCTCTTATACATATAGATGACAGTAAAGGGTGGTTACGTCCCACAGCGCTCGACACACCTTTCGCATCTTAGAGAATTTACCAATAGCTAGTAATAGGGGTTGGGTAACGAGATGTAGGTGAATCTTGGGAGTCGAAGGTGAGAGCTCAGCCGTAGAGAAGCGTAGGTTGGGTGAGGGTGAAGAGGGGATGAAGGTTGTAGGTGGACGAAGGACGAAGGTAGAGAGGAATTGGTGGGTGGCTGGCTGGCTGGCTGTAGGGGTTGGTTGGGTCGTGTGTTGCGGGCTGCTGCGGCTCGGGCGCGACAGTTCGGCCCCGACCACCGCCGGTAGACCTTCGCAGCTGTAGATTCGCTAAATCAACCTTCCCTGTCCTCCTCCCTTTTTTTTCTGGTTCCACCTACGCTCAACCAAACAACCCTTTCGGCTGGCAGGAACGCGATTTAGTTAAATATTACAGACGACCCTAATTACTGTAACGTATTTCGGTGCCGATTTCGGAATTTTTCTAATGATAACTCACGACGACCTAATTTAACGTGAAAACTGTCTTAACTCGTTGCATCTGTCAGACGAAGGGACCATCGCGTGACGTCACCACGAAAACATTTATTCGCTACGAACGTGTTTTAACCTTAAGGGTTTAACGCAATGATCGCTCGTTCGTTATTAAACAGTATAAAGCGAAGATTGATTAACATGGATTTTATATGTTATTAAAATTTGTGAATATTAACATTACTTCTGGACAGGCGTAATAGAAATCATCCCTCGTAAGTGGGGTTTGATATCTTACTTTAAAAAGTCGTTCTGATCGGCCTTTTGTGTAAATGGATACTGGTGTGTTAAATTCAGTTGTTATCCAGACAGTTTAATTAATCTCCAGTGAAATCAATGTGTGCGATTGCTGTGACATCTTAGGTACTTGACAGTTGTCTAAAGTATTGGCAAAATCCACTTTGACAGTCAGACTACAGCAGTCATTGGATTTATTTCAATTTTCAAATTTAATCAAGACTGTGTATGGTAACTTAGGAAAGATCATAAATACATTTTTTTTTAAAGAAACGAATTTTCATATATTTTACTCCACTAACCATGCCGTGTCTTTCTGTCAAAGTATAAAGGAGGACTTGGCCGCGTTCACGACTGGCTGAACGCGTTCAAAACAATTTTCGTTTGTATTTGCCAAATTCTTCCGAGTGCTCGCGCATCCCCTACGGAAACAGGATACGGATAAGCGACAGAAGCTTTTTCAGAAAATAAGTAACGTACCGAATATGCATCTATCTACGTAGATAACGATGTTGTCTCCACGTACTCATCAGCGGACGACTGACATGTTCCTTTTCTCATGGGAAACATTTGCCATTATAAAAGCACAGAGAAATACCAAGACTTAAGCCAAAGGACAGAGAACTTTTATGATCAGGATGCTTAAACGCTAATGGGAAAGAAATTGTATACTCAGTGATGATTATGATTTTCCAAAAGAGTACAATTGCTACAACCCTCATTTTCTTGTAGCACGGATACTTTGAGAACAAAGAAAAGCCTCTTTTAGGGAATTAACAAATATTTCAAGTTACACGCGTAGCTCCGAAGTGTATGTAATTCGATTTGTACACAAGAAGTCCAAGTGAAGTTCTCGATTCTCTCTCTCTCTCTCTCTCTCTCTCTCTCTCTCTCTCTCTCTCTCTCTCTCTCTCTCTCTCCCCCCTCTCCCTCTCCCTCTCTCTAGTCTCGTGAAAATCGAACACAAAGTCGTGAAGTTTTCGTAAACTCTCCTGTCATTCCAGCCAAACTTATATACGAAGGGAAACTTCTCCAGGAATTTCGTTCGGGAACCAAGTACTCGAAAATAAGTTGGCCTGTCACATTTTTTTTCTTCCATATTTATTTCTTGCCAATGAAAGTTTCGTTCGCCATTGCGACGTATGAACGTTATATGGTCAAAACCTGATAACTAGGCAATATAACAGAATGAAGTATATAGGGGAAAGTTGAAAGTTTCAAATATATTCTGTCGTTCACTGTGTCCAATTGACAAAAAAATATTCCCTACATTTTTTGCTCTTTGCTTTGGATACGTCGAGTCCGTTTTGGTTAAAATTCGTGAACGACTATACGTTTTGAAGTGAATTTTATTTAGTCCTATTTCGATGAAAGAAGACGTATTGAAAATCGAAAAGAAACTCCATTGGCGCGAACAGAAAAATACACTCGTAGATTCGCGAGTTGGAAGTTACTCCGTGTAGTATAAAAGACATAAAATACGTAGTTGTTCCACGAGGACAAAAGAAAGAAATAAGGAAAAAAAATAAGAAAGATTGAAAACGGCATGAAGATATTCGTAAACTTTTCTTGTATTTTTTCATCTAGCATTCCTCGACTCCTAAAGTATTTACATTGCGAACGGGAGGAAAGTTACGGGGATGAAAATTCAGAAATGCTTTTCGAGAATATAAATAAATTATTTGGAATAACGTAATGCAAATATAATATCAATCGCAGGCATTGCCCGTCACGAGTCTGAGAGTAATAGAAATAGTATATATATATACAATATCAACACGTTTGATAAATTATATATTTGGAATAAAAGAAATATTTATTCTCCACCTAAAATTAACGCATGACCTAACAGGGTTGAGTGTGTTAATTTTGTCTCGTCTGACAATTAAATTTTACGCACCAATCAGACACTTACAATATATAATCTAAAACTATTTCATAGGCAACGTGAAAAACGCGTGAATAATTGCAAAATGGGGGAACGGTTTTCAAAATATTCGTGAAAACGGATTACAATTTCATGCCAAGTGGAGTGGGACTAAGTAACCGAAAGAAACCGAAGATATCGATTCGCCCTCGTCCGGGAAGACAGCGGAATATTTCTCAGCGTTAATAGCCATTTAGCGAAAGGCGAAAAGGCGACAAGTGAAATCCATTAACGTCATCCTCAAGAACAATACTGTTCTATGTTCAAACATTGTCATAACAGGAAGTGACAGAAATTAAAAAAAAGACAGTTATCGCCAAAACAAAGAGAAAGAACCAGAAAAATATTTAAAAAAAAGTTTAACCCACCGTTCAAACAATTAATCGTTAATTTTACAATCCAAACACAATCCTCGCCGAAGAAACATACATATTACATGTTAATTATAGATTAATAAAGAAAAACTATAAAACACAAAAAATAAATACATTAACGTAAGACGCTCCAGTCAATCCCGTCACTCTGTCGTTAAGTATAGTGAAGCTGCCGATAATCAGCCAATTAAATGACGTCATCGCCATACGTGTAATGAGTGTATGTTTTTTTTTCCGTATATCTTTCTTTTGTAATCTCCGTCTCGTGCGGATGCCAAAATAAACACATGTGTCGCTCGCACGACAGCGACCTGACGGACGCGTAACGATTTAACGGGCGTAACGGGTGTAACGGTTCAGGCGGTGGAGACTCGTAGAGGAAGAAAACGTAAAAAAAAAGGCGGGAAATTTATACCAGAACGACAAGTGTCTTCGAAAAGAGTGCGGTGATAATATGTACTGCCTCAGCGTGGCGTGCAGGTGCGGTGGCGGAGACAATGGTGGTGGAGAGAGATGAGAGTGGCATTGGGGGGTGGCCGAGAGGGACCAGGAAGAGGAAGACGAGCGAGAAAGGAGAAGAGAACGCGAGAGAAGAGGCACAGCCATGTCATGGGAGTCTATCGCGTCCAGGGAATGCCTCAGGCAAGTATATATATACACACACACATATGCGTACATGCATACCTCAGCAAGCATATATATATACACACGATCACCCTTAACCGCCCCTTCAAAAGTTAATTACCCACCACCCTGACCCTTACGAGTATATTTTCAAAAATTCACCCATTTGCACGCCCACGAACGGTATAAAAGTTTTTTTTTTCTGTTACGCCAGTAAATAGCGAATCATTTTTAATCATCGAACAAACTCGACGAAAAACATTTTTAATTAACAAAAAGAAGTATCTCTTTATTAGACAATTATAGATCTCGTGATTAGCCTTATGAGGAGAATAACTGATCGTGATTAGTATACCTCAAACGGGTGCTCATATATTTCTGTATTCCGTGGCTGATATATAAACGGGTGTATCTACTTGTATCGTTTTGATAAAATATCCTTTAGTACGGTCGGTCGAGTCTGTTCAGAACTGAAGAAGGCGTCATATGGATCTCGGCACTAAACGTGTGTCCGTATACACATACTTTACGTATATGAATTCACGATTAAAGTGTACTCGTAGTATCAGCCACGAGGGTGGGAATAATTCATGGTTCTGATAGTAGAGCACGCGGAGGGTGTTCAGACTATCCCGAGGGTTACTTTACGCTGTATACTTTAGACGAGGTAGACGGGCGTGTGTTTGGCAGGATTAATGTAATGTGGACCCTGAGGGTTAAGTGCACGTTACACTGTGAAACTTCCTTCCTTGATCCGGCCACACATCGTTACGCAATATCCATATTTAGAGTTGTCAAAATTGATTTTAATAATTCACGCGAAAAGCATCTGCAGTTGTTTGACTTTGACATATAAAATTTATATCGCCCGTACGAATAAAGTTGGGTGAGTTTTATTTTGAAACAAAAAATTGTTCAAAAAAATTTCAATTGTACTTCAAATTTTCCCATACGAATTTTCCGTTGGACTGATCAACTTTCTATAGTAAAAAATTTATATGGAGAAAATATAATTGTGCTGTATGAAATTTTATAGATGATTAGTATTTGTTATCATAGTTTGATAATGGCTGTGGAGAAATTTAAGACTGCTAGATATAGTTGTCTGAGTTTAGAACGATATTCCACGATCAATTTTTATGTAATTACCAATAAAATTGAAAGAAGCCTTTACGCTTGGGTCTTATAATTACGTTCTCGTTTCATTGCACAGTAGGGATAAGAGTGAAATGTGTGGAAAGATCCGATAAAAGTGAAATTACTGTAATGCTTTTGCGAGGTGGCAATTTTCCGTGGTAAGTATTCAATCTAAATTGAGAAGATATAACGTTATATTATTCCTATTGAATATAATTATATTTCAAAAGTGATATTATGTAAAATATGGATACGATCGAAGGTTCGGTGCTTTGAACTCGCGTGTGAGCTACGAAAACACATCCCTAAATTTTGTCAATCGAACAAAACTTCGAGGCAAATTATTTTGACATTTTCATGCAAATTTAGATTAAAAAATGTATATATTAGAAGCTGCAGCCGCGGGCGAGTGTCGATTTCAGGAAGGTATAGATATATAAAATTCGATGAAGAACCGCAACCCTCCATTTGTCCGATAATTTCCTGTCCTCACCCTCCTTCAAACTCACCCTACTTCGAGTGCCTACCTACCTACCACCTCTGATCTCCCAGCCAGTCCCAGCTGAACAACACTCAAGGGTACAGGTACCTACTCGAAACCTTGCGAGATAGGGAAAATAACGTAACACCCCGCACGTCACGGGGATGCATGAAAATGCAGCTGCAAGCTCTATCGCTGCATATTTATGAAAGTTCGCTCATTTTGAGGAGCGCACTTCGTACTAGTCGCGTCCCGGCGCATTGCGTCGCTCAGTGGAAACTTACATGACTACGTATATATAACCATATCGCAAAACGTACATAACGATTTCGTATTACCTTGGTTAGTTATCGCATGTAATATAGGAAATGTGGAAATTGCGAAAAACTTCCGAGAAATTCAGCAAATATTATAGGTAGCGCTTAAATATCTGCAGATGTAAAACCAGGGTATTCCGTGCGGATTGGACGGTATTTTTTTTTTCGAAACATTTACACATTCGTATTGATGGTATAACAGACAGATTTATGCGTGCATTTGCAGAGTACTAAAAATAGTTTTTGGAATATAGAATATGAAGGAATATTTGCGATTTCAAATCTATGAGTTTCAGTGCCGATTGGATGAGATTTTTTTGCAAAAAAATCACAATTGCCTACTCGTACCTAGATACACATGTGTACATAGTATGTGACAAATATTTGATTCGCAAAATTGCGTAGGAATGGATCCGATAGAGATAGTCGTGGGATAGGGGATGATACTGCGTATTTTATAACAGGGAAACTTTTTTCGCTTGAGCTTTCACAAAAAAATATTCAATCTAGCCGCGTTCATGGTTCGCGAAAATTTTTTTTCACAATTAGTGCACCGGACGGAGGAAGAAGTTGAAAAAAAAGGGATGAGTAATAATTGCGAAAGAGAAATAAAAGAAAGTAATTTTGCGTGACCCGAGGGGGTGAATCTTTAAAATACGAAGCCAGTAATAGCATCCCTGCTCGAGTCCGACTTTAATGAGAAGACTTTCTTATTATCAAAGAACCCGGAGTACTATTACCTTTGTTAGAAGTTTTCAGATTTAAAAACGATTTCAAATTATTTAGTATTCTCTTATTACACGATAAGCATCACTATACCCATAAAACCTATATAAACTACCCTCAGACGGTCCATATCCATTTTAAAATCACTTATACTATATATACCAACCACCATCAGCTACGCATATACCATCAAGAATATTCCCCTATCTTCCAGGAATATCGAACATTATCCAACATAATTAGATAAGCGACCAATCACCTTAATCAGAAGTGCCCATTATCCAATATTTGCGGTTCAATCATCCATGATCCGATAAAAGTATAACCTATAAATAATAATTTCGAGCATACTCACCAAAAAACATTCCATTCCTTTTATTCGCCATAAATATATCTCTCACAATTTAATTATTAATTAAATAGTACTTTATATAACAAACAGCTTTTCTTCATCTCCTTGTAATATTTTCTACAATAAAACTTTGACTAGTTCCCAACGACAGATCTTTATTAAGATATCGGTAGACATTTTGAAACAACTAGCACCTCTACCGGCCACTTCAGCAAACTGCCTATCGTATGCATATACCTATATTCTACATTAATGGGTACCTATGTATACCGTGACAGGTTACCATGCATCGAGGATCGCCGAAGGTTTTATTCGAGGAGAATAGTTGCAGGAGCGGTGACCCCAGTACGAAATTAATGTCACGACTCGACCCATTAAAAACACTGCGAGAACCTAGTTACCGTACTACGACTAACCCAGTCTCATCAGGTTAGGCGCAGCTAGTCTTTAATTTATTTCCAGAAGCACGGGGACATTGAGATAAAGCGGTCTTGGCTACCGTCCCAGAGTTTGAGTTTGCAAACTGTACATCAGGGAGGCCAGCCGAGATAGAATCGCACACCCTTACCTAGCATCTGCCCTACCGCAATGCGACCGTTGCAGACCATCGCTGCGTTCTAATAGAATGAACTTGTTACAGGAAAAGATGCCGAGATCGACAATACAACATGGCCGTCAATTTATACGTTCACGTATTTCTGTATGGAATTTATTTCAGAATAGTTAACTACATCCCTATAATAAGCAATGCTAAAAATTTCTATACAAAAATAAATATATAGGTATAATATAGTGGCTATGTGAATAATCGAATAGAACAGTGGCTACGTGTACATTTTATATAAGGTATACTCCCTCGGAAATGCGTGCAAAATGAATTTTCCACATGAAAAATTGCCAGCATGTTGCAAGCTATATCTATACCTAGGTCCTGTATGGGGCCTAATAGGTTAGCGGTTGTCAGGAAAATTTGACGCGAGACGATTTTCGTAAAAATTCCATCAGCATCTTGGAAAATCACGAGGGAATAGCGATGCCCTCTGGCAATTCTCCTCGATCCATATCGGTATACGTACCTATATGTCACGTATCACAGGACGTTTTTACAGGTTTTTGACGTAACAAGTTTTTACGAGGGATCGCAGGTCCGTACAAAGAAAGCTTCTAGATATACGAGAGTGCCCCATCTTCTGAGCCCAGACTATCTTTCACCGCAAGCAATTCAAAAGGATCTGAGGAAATTGTTGGCTAGACGAAAAACTAAGATTCCTTCAGCAAGGAAATTCCATTGAATAAAAGTTTTTCATGAGCTACCATAAAAATTAGTTCGAAATTGATTCGGTGGGAGCTGAAGAAAATTTATTTTCGTTGGACGGGAAATCGTTCCTGTAAAATATAATCCATATTAATCTCCATCGTTAGATGACAGATACGGAAGTAATGTGCTATACCTAATTGTTATCAAATTCATGTAATTGATTATAAGAAGTGACATTTCAATAGGTTTATCGATCCTTGATAAATCTCTTTTGTTTGCTGTTCCATGTAATTTTTTTCTGAAATGACGTATAGCTAGAGCTTTGGTTTATCCGGATGTTATGAATTTTTCAAAGCAATATTTACGAGTCCACTTACAACAGTGTTTTGGGTACTTTGACGTTTTACGAATCCCCATAATGGCTGATAAGATTGCTTCATAAACTGTTCTCTGAAAATTAGATAATCTCACGGTGCAAAGTTTCGTTAGCTGTGTTACTATATTAGCCTCGGCGGAGGGTCGCCTGTTAAATTAACCAGAAGCAATCTTTGCGAATTGCCATAATACCGGCAAACATAACCTTAATGTTGCCTTGTTAGGTGTACTAAATAAATGTGTGATGAAGGTAACCTATGCGACGGGAGAAATTGTACGTTTAAAATTGTTCATTCCTTGCCTGATAAGTTTAGTTTCATAATCCTGAAAACAAATTTCAATCTTCTCAATTTCTACTTCATCTATCTCTTCTTTTTATGTGTTCTACTGTGTGTTCTTTTTGAAACTCAAAACTTCTTACAGCTTTCCTTTAACTAGTTAACCTCGGTGACTTTCCAGCACAGAACAAAATGACCATTGAAAATCACAAATTCTTGTAAGTTTTCTCTTGGAAATTATTTGATTTTTCCTGGTTCTGACAGGTTGAAGAATTTTGAATTTCTCAGAAATTGAAATCTTATTTGCAGTTTAAAGTTGAAATAAATTTCCAAAGTCACGTGGCGGATAAGCACGTTAAATTATAAATCGTCATTATCCGTCATTAAATTCTATCTTAAAAGGATCTTGCGAAGCTCTAAGACCTATAACATTCCTAAAACTAAAACTGACAGAATGACAGTTTCAAAAATTATTTGAATCAATGGATAATCTTACTTAAGAAGCTTTTCACAAAGTTTGTTACCCTGCTTCCAATAATCCACTAAGTAATATTAACCCTTTGAGTACTGAATTATTTGAAGATTTTTATGCCCATGGGACGGATTTAATTTGTCGCTACATGGATTCTACGAGTCAGACTCGTCCACCGTAACTTCGCCCAAGTAAGCAGATGACGAGTCTCACTCGTCAAATGTACCCAAAGGGTTAAGCAGATTAAGTGCAAATCGACTTGCTAGTCTTATTTAACAGGTAATCGAAATTCGTGAAAAATTTTAAAATAAACTACAATCCTATATGCTGCTTTTTACAAATGAAACGCGAAATCAATTTCAAAGTCTCGCGATAAGGCCGCTCGCGGCCTCTGCAAACGATCTTTACGAATCGCAAGTTTTTACTGAAACGGAAGAGCGCGCGACGTGCCAAGAATAGAGGAGAAACAGAGAATCTCAGTTCAGCGTGACAAAAGCCACTGTAGCTAGCAAAATAGACAATGCTCCAAGTCCAAGCATTGTCTCTTGCCCAGAGTAATACAAATCACGATTTGCATACCGGGTGTCTTCGGCGAAGCGTGCCGTTAAGAGAACACTTCTGCAGACTGGAATGAATTAGGAACAAGAAAGTATTTTAAAAAGCAGTGAAAAGTACTACAGCAAGAGAAAAAAGTAAAGAACTTAAAAAAACAAGCGTTAAAAGGGTAGCTTTTAAAAACATTTTTAATTCTATGTCTGTGTAATACAAATTTTACTTTACTGCGAACAAGGTGTATATCCAGTGTATCCAGTATATTCAGTATATCAAGCATATAGATATACAGTACAAAGTCTAACATTCTTTTTGCCTGGATGGTTTTTGTATTTCAAACTTTTAGAAACCATATTTTATATGGTCTTACGCCATCGCAAAAGCTGTACTTCGAGTGCAAAATACATTTCTGTATTGCGACAGTGTGCTTGCGGGCACCCTATATATATACGCCGACGTACCTAAGTCTCTTGATAAAAATGTATGTTACGAGTGTACAGTCTAACATTTATTATGAAAAATATAACGACCCTGGTAACGAAATAAATCACAATTTACTTTCGTGTATGTAATAAATATGTTTTGTTTTTACCTGAAATGTATTAAAGTTTAATTGTTCTTCATTCATTTACCAATTTACGGTTGATTGCAATCAACGTAAGTTACTAATATCAATAATAAGTATACAGTCACCTTTGACCTTAAAAATTTGATATAAATATATGATCTGTCATCACGATCTTTATTGCGTATATAATTTTCATAAAACTAACTTCTTCCAATTAACGAATTTCGGGTCTAACTCAAACTTGAATTTCACTTTCTTTCTCGTGGGCATGCGCGAGGGCGAACTTTAATTAGCTGCCATAATTATTTAAAAGCGGCAATTATAAAGTCTTTAAGTTCGCGGGAAGAAAAACATGGGGAGAACCTTCGGAGCTGAATATATATATACGTATAGCTATTAAAGTTGCAAAAGTCCCCGCGTCGCAAGGGGGGTAAAAACTTGTAATGTATGCAGCGACTCTTTTTGTCACTGTATAAATTCTGTATAGGTATAATTTATACAGAGTACCATTCCCTTATGGGGGACAGCAGTGTGCCAACAATAAGAAAAGATTGCGCGTCACTATCACTGCTCCCTACATACATACATAAATGTATGTATATTTCCGTAAGACTTAAAGAAATGGGCGTGAGACAAAGGGGTGGCTTTTACATTTCTTCTCCCTGTTATATCGTAAATGTTGTCGCGCGAGAAAGATGAAAAGAATAAATGAGAAAAAATCTTACACTTCGTATAAGAAATATAAATTGGATATTGTCTGCGCATGCGCACGTTTACACCAACCAACTGAAGTTAGCCTGTCCGTTTGATGTCTATGGTAGAACCACTATCAGGTGGTGCATTACTCGTCAATCCTACAACACTGCGTTAAGAAATTTAAAAATAATGATAAGTCCGTATTCATAAATTTCATTTTTTGTTAAAATATTAACACTAGAACTCCCGACGGGTACATTTTGTACCCGAGCGCATGTTTGCGCTTCTGTATCTTCCGTTATTAAGAAGATACAAAACTGCAATTTTGTGACTTTTATTTAATTGTAGAACCTAAATTGTATACCAAACTTCGGCTTTTTGAACTTTTAGTCCTTTAAAATATGAAGTTATGCACTCGTACACAAAATGTACCTGTCGGGAGTTCTAAGTATGAGGGATCTCCGGGAGGTCTAGTGTTAACAGAGTTACCGGAAACAACGTTATTCTGTAAAGTAAGACTTTTGAATCCTAAATTGAAATTACCTACTATCTTAAACGCATGCTAAAGACAGCATGACGTAATTGACAATAAAGAAGAAATAATTTTTATAAAGCTTTTCTCGTTTCTGACGTCATCACCCCGTGTACCGATAACCGTAAAAATCAACTGAAAAGCAATTTTTAGATGGCGTCGATACCCACGCAATGTTAAAGCACCATTCACTGCGAATAAATGCTCAACGTCGCCAGACGCAGGTACAGATAGGTACAGATAGGTACAGATAGGTAATGAAGGTTCATTGGGACCGTATAAAGTCGACAAGATTTTTCCCAAAGAAAAACATGTATTCCCCGGAATTCAGGGGAAAAAATTGTCGAAGTTTTTATTTCGCGCGAGAGAGAAATAAATGAGCCGTCATTTTTACGGGTCCCACCAGGCATACAACGTGTTGCATGATTGATTACCCGTGAAGCACTTCACTTCCGGTAAGATACGAATTTTTTAAATGTCAAGCAATTCTTAAAATTTTGTTTTTCCAAGATGTATCATCCCCTCCATCTTACCCCCTCCCCCCATTTTAATCTACGGTTATTATCGCCAGTTCTCAAAGAATAGTCACTAGTCCAGTAGAATGATTGCTCTTTAATTGGAAACAACCGTCAGCCCGCGCCTAGGGATAGTATCGGATATATCTCTCTGGCCATAAAGTGAAACTGACTGTGTATAGTCAGACTATTCCTACAACGTCATGGCAGTAGAGCAGATCTGTTCTATACAGACAACCGAGTTGGGAGTGATTGTTGTGAGAGAACCGTGTTCTAGGGTCGCAGCAGGCTGAAGTGAAGAAGTCTGATGTATTAGCCTCATAGGAGAAAATACTTTTCCAATATACCACAGAACGTCCTTCGTGGCGGTAGCTGATCAATAACATACTTTTATCTGGCTGTGAGCCACTGATTCCTTTGTGTCCGCGGAATAGTGTGGTTCGAATAAAACCGCTGTACCGTGAAGTCAATACGTGCACGTTGTTACGGGAAAAACGAATGAATCGGGAGGAACGAATGTTTAACGATTTCCGACATGAAAAAGATCGGATAACAAGTTAATTTTGTGATAAGTGAAACCGCGAAAGTCGATGTTGGCGAAAGTCGGATTCTTTTGGGATTGTTATAAGAAACCAAGTGTGTAGACGTGAAAGAGTTTGTTGGAACTGTTTAGAGACCGTTCAGGATTTTAACGGAAGTGGGAAGTAGAATTTTCAAAGACTTAAATTCGTAAAGAATTGTTATTGTATTTTTAACTTTAAACGTTTATTTGAAATTAAATGTTTAGCTATTGTTTGTTTCGTGGAAATATCTTTTTAAAAGTTAATCCGATTCCGTAATACAATAGCATATACGTAATGGGGTATTGTGGAACGGTTGTAATAGATTAATCGATGATCCCTGAATGAATAATGGAATGTATTGTGAAAACTGAATGGCAAAATTATTATTCGTTCCCTCGAAAATTCAATAAAATCATGCTACACTATTTAGTTTAACCATCAGTTATCAGGGGTCAAGATTCTGTATCCACATTTTGAAATAAATAACGAACAGGCAACAGAAATATATCTATATGCGATTTTTACCGTGAAACTCTGGAATTCTCGACAAAAAAAACCTTTTAAATGAAGCTCACTGCAGCGTAACAATGCCCACCAGAAAGCTATCGAATACCGCAATGTCAAAATTGATCAATCAAACCTTTTCGTAGCCTCTGTCATTTGCCAAACGAATCCAGCCGATCTGAATTCGAACAATAAACCTATTGCAATAGCCACTACAATACAATTCACCCTATGTTCTATTGTCAAATATTTGTGCGATTGTTCATAATTATCCACAAACAGTGATACACCCAATAATGGAATAGCATCTTTTTTTACTTAGGTTACATAAAAAGTAATTAATAATATTGTAACATTTTTTGCGCGATATACAGAAACAATATTTTGTAAATTCCTAAAATTTTGGAATTTTTGTTTTTCAATACATTATTTGTTTCACGTCCTGGATATGAAATGGATGTATCGTTGAAAAAATATTTGCTGAAGAGACAAAGTAGTACATATATGTATCTACGTGTATAGATACCAATCATGCATCCATCACCCTCGAAGCGAATTGTCGCGAACAGGATTCCCATGGACACAACCCCAAAAGCCTAAAGCCTAAAGAGGTCGCGGCGATATACGAGTAGCATAGAAATCTCGAGGGAGTTGAAACAACCTTGAAACTCCCCGAGGCAGAGGGGTTGTAAGAAAAGGAGAAACCCACCCGCCTTTACGAGCTTTCGCAACCCCTATGCGTGACTATAAAGTGTTTTTCTCTCGTATCTCTGCGGTATGTACGTACTTCTACCTACCCTCTCGCGTATTCAGCATTCCAGGATACGAAAGTGAATTTTCAGAAGCGCCAGTTCTACGCTTATTACGACCATTCCAGAATGTACTTTATAGACGCAGACACCTTTTCCTTTTAAAAATTCAATATGGATCGTTGGTAAATTCAAAATTGTCATTTCGATCACGTATTTCCCGCGTAAACTTATTTCCTTTAAATATACAAATTATATTTCTCGCGACGAAACGTCATTTCGTCATCGTCGAAATGACTGTTAAGAATCATTGATCCGTCAAATTGTTACACGAGTCACTAATTAATGATCGTATAGCTAATGAGGAATGTCAACGACCTGTTACACGCTTACTGCTCTCAATTCTGAAATTGATCGTTTCAACATTGCGCCATCCAGTTATCTGTTTTCACGAAATTCTACACGAGCCACGATCTAACGTAGTATCGAAACGATTCTACGTATTTGCTCAATTCTGAAAATAATAAATTCGTAAAAGTATCTTTAAATCTTAAAAAAAATGGCATTAACGTTCCTCTTAAGGGTACAAAGATCAAGGTGAAACATCTTATAAGTGGCTGGGAAATTTATTCGAGAGAAAATAAGGGCTGGCTAATGCGTACATATTCGAAAGAGGAAAACAAGTTGCGCAAAAGCGAAGTCGAGTCGCCGTTACGTCATAAATACTACGAAGGTACTAGAGCAAGTCTTCGAATTCCATGGAAAAGTGGGATCGTAGAAAAGTACTCTCAATAGTATAGAAAATCATTTCGAACCACGCTCGACCGAGTCGACGTAACCTAACCTCTTTATCGACTCTGTTCAGAAATATACAGATATCAAACTAAGGATATACGACACAGATATATGTATACACACACACGTATAAAGGTTTGAAATGGTTCCCTTATGCGAACGAACCTTCGAAATAATTGAATCGCCATTGGAAACGAGGTTGGATGTCGTTGTCTAGCAAAAAAGAGTATCAATTGAAACGACACAGTAGGAGAAAAAGTACTACTAGATCCAGTGTCCAACTAGTTAATTTCTAGAATGAAAGTAATAATAATTCTACAATTTTAAAAATCCCGTGATTAAATAATTTTTCTGTATTTTCTTTTTTTTTAGTATTTAATTTGATTTTATAACATTGCAGTCGTTCCGCCAGTCATCAACTGTCAGCCACTGCCCTACTTGGCAGCCCCGATGGCTCGAGACATCCTCTCGACGTGTACGAATTCGCCGAGGAGGATTACCGGCATTATAACGGAAGTGGAAGTGGTCACTATCATAACGGAAGACCTGGCACAGGACTGTGGGAGTGTCTCGTTGGCTGCAGGCATCGACTTGACCAGCAGTTGGCCAGAAGAAGAGTGAGTATATAGTCCTTTTCTAGTAATTAAGTTTATTAATTGACCCGTTTTCTACTTTTACCTTTTGGAAGGAAGACCCGAATCTCTTGAGACGTAATTTTTTATCAGGGCACGTAGGTACTCACTATCTTACTTATTTTGAGGTTAATTCAATTTATCAGCACGTTTGCCAATTCCAGACGAAATATTTGTTGTTATTCTTTTTCTTATCTTTATTTTATCCTCGTGGACGTCGTGTTGTCATAGGTGTTTCTTTAGGGCATTTCTTAAGTATCTTTGCGTCCCTTCGAATTCTACTTCACCCTAGAGAGTTTCCTGAGAATCTAACAACGTCGCTTTTCGATGTTGACAATTTTCCTTTCACGATAAATGGAATATTTATTATAATATATAGAAGGTGCAGTAATGAGTATAACGTATCTCGTTATCATTCTTATTTCGGATATCATTATTATCATTTTGGGTTTTAGTTATTATGTCGGGCAATGAGCCACGAGAACTTTTTTACCGCCCAAAATGAAATCCACTTCGATTTTACATTCAACACCTCTCGTGGGACTTGGGTCAACGATCGTCATATAACGGAACGTTTAGAGCCGATAAAATGTGGCTATAAAAAATGCTAGTCAATTCAATGGAAACACATTTCCCGTTATGATTCTATAGGTTATCGTTCTATGGGTTAACGTTATAAATATTTCGAGAGGATCACTAGAAAAAAACTCCTATTTTTGAATCTCTTCCGAATATCCTTGTGCTTACATCCTTCTCTTAAAATAATTGGCGAAATTTGGTTCCTCGTTGACACTCATTCCTTTGGTATGAAATTTTTCAAAATGGTAAACCTACAGTGGGATCTACGTCTCTTAGAGTAATTAATACAACCACTGCGTATTCTGCCTTCTCGAAAATTGACAAAGCCCCTGAATTATCGCTATCCCCTCTTGTTAAATATGTACACAGCCGCTAACGAGACTTCGTTTACTTGTACTTTGCTGGGGAGGTCGAAAATTCCTTTACTAAAAAAAACCCGCAGATTCACAAGTTCTCATGGAAACTTGGGAGGAGTTTCAAAAAACACAGGCCTTAATATAACAAGAATTTCGGTGAACTGTGTGACTAATGCGAACGTACAGTTTATCGCCATTTCACCTAGACGTCTCCCTACACTGTATTTTAGTCTTGCGGGACAATTGATCCTGTTGATAAGTCGGGGATTCATAACGCAATAACTTAAAGATAAAGGCCTGTATTCAAGCCTCGCCTTTTAGATCACTTTTAAATGAAAGCGACCAAAGAACCAATCAAAGCACAGCATTCCAGCAAACAGATCATGGGAAATAGTAATTGTTACATTTATAAAAATTCTGTAATCACTAGTAGATAATTTTGCCTGTATCTTTTGAAATGTTTAAATTATACAGTTTAACAATACACAAAAGACACTTTAATTGCGTTTAATAGTCACTGTCATTAAGGATAAATGATTTTTGCTCACGGTTAACTATACGCTATTGTGAAGTTCCTTTTTCTTATCGGAAATTGAAATCAGCCAAGAGCAACGTTACGTAATTGGTTCATACACTTCACCGGTGCTCCTCTTGTAATTTACTTTGAAACTCTTATAAAATGTACGAGCTTCATTTTCGTCGAATGGATAGCTTCTCAAATGGTTGACATGGATTCTTAGAGCTACTCAAATATTTGTCTTACCCCTGGAAACTACATCGAAGTTCTTTGCCGTGTGTAACGTGAGTACACGCACGAGGTGAAATCCCACAGTGTCTACAGAACTTTGTAAATGAAGATTAGCATACATTCTCAAGATTTATGTGATCGCTTTGAGCCGTCACTTCGCGAGAAACTGGAAGATTCATCTCAAAAATAAAAAAAAACTGAATAAGACTTCCCCCGTGGGTGTTGTAAGATAGATAATTTGTCAAAGTAGAACTTTCGCAAATACGATTACTTAGGAAGTGCTTGAAAAGTCAACGAAAACAAGCCGAGGAAAGAAAAAAGTCCAAGATAAATATAACAAAAATGTATTATATTAAAAAACAGTTATTCATCCTGTCACTTCACGTAAAATCAACATTAAGTCAATTGACCATCCGATTTTTCGACTTGAAAAATTATAAAAATTCTCAAGTCCTTCAGAAAATTTATTTTTCACTGGCACGCCAAAATAGAAAAGCTTTATCAGAATTTTCAATGTGGCCTCATTCAAGGGAGCCGAGCTTTTTCAAAGACTCGAAGCTTCGTTCGAGCCTTTCTGTATTACGGCCGGACGTGTTCCTTTTTTTCCACTTCTTCCACTTCTTCTACCTCATCCTCCTTGAGCTGCTCAATTCCACCGCAGTGTCCTCTATTTCACTCTCTGCAGCCAGGTTCTTTCATCCGCAGAGTTTAACCAAGCCGCGAGGAAGAAGTTCCACGTGAAAGAGATGAATCCTTCCGTTTTAGTTAAGACTCGTCAAGCTATAGAAATAAGAAGCACTCCGCCCTAAGTTTTATGGAAGAGTTTCTCGTATATACGTATATACAAAAAAAAAATATCTCATGCTCACGGTCGCCAACGTTGTAAAAAGATGATTTAAAAAATTGTCACGACACTTTTCAAGGTGTAGCATGAAAATTATCTCGTTTCACGCATTTATTTTCAAGCATTCACGCTAAATAATTATCGTCATCCTCTAAAGTGTTTATTTCAGAGCTCGGGGCACAGCTACTCCTTTTACTACGACATATTTAATAACCATATGATTGAAGTTAAGAAAAGATGATTTAAAAAAGTATCGAAACTTAAATTTTGATTTCTGTTATTGTGACCGATTTTATTGTCGTCTTCAATGATCGAATCGGTATAAGGATTGGCGATCCAGAAAATGTTTCGAAGAGTTAGCGGAAATCGTATCTTGAGTGAAGAATTGTGTTCGTTTTCACAGGAAGCAAGAGGAAATAAAATAAAAGGAATAAGAAAAATAAATAAGAGGGAACAACTCTAAGCGGTATTACACCGTGAGGATTCTTTCACACAGATCTGACAAACCCTTGTGAAATTCCCCTTCCATGCGATGCAAGTTGTACAGCGAGTGGATAACTATACTGGGAGGTTACGTAAGTACGTTAAAGAACGTCGGGAATTCTGGGGTATGGTTTAAGGAAAAATAAAAAATAATACCAAAACGGATTAGTAACCTTAAACCTTAATTACGAAATTATTTGCTCTTGAAATCGCGCTTGTAGAATTAAGGGTGGAAGAGGATGGGTTTTTCATTTTACGTGAACCAGTATCATACTGAATTATGATTCTTATTGCTTTTCGACAATCCATGAAATATATTATTTTTCATATAATCAATTACAAGTTATAAACAAGTATTCCTTGGTCCAATTTAATTATGTAGCGAAAAAACATTAATGAAAAAATGTTTGACTCACGCTCCAAAGAAGTGATAGTTCAGTTTCTGAAAGTTTCGAAATGACAGACAGTTCAGCCTAACCCATCTCCTCGAACAATTAATATAATTCATCTTCAGCTGTGGAGCTGTTGACAGAAACAGACAGCGCTTTTGTAAAATACAGTAGGTATTTGAAGGCAACCGCACAATTGCGTTAGAGTTCAGCTAAAATAAGAAAATTAATTTATCATATGAAATAACACTGAAGTTACCAAGGATCCACGTGTCCCAAAAAACATAACACAGCGAAAGAGAATGTATTTCAATATCGAAAGAAATATTTTCAAAGATGCATTACGAAAAAAAAGCAAAAAAATTATTCTTTTTTTATCGAAAATAATAATCATCAAATCATGGCCTCGTCAGTGTCTGACTGTCTTCAACTATTTAGGACGCGATTCAGAAGTCAATCTAATAGTGAAGGGTCTGTCGTAGAAGGAAATGACGTCAAAAGTCGTTTCCCAGTTCTGAGAATCCCTATAGGGCTCCCTTGGGTAGTCAAGGTAGGTTCGAAAGAGGGTGGGTCCGTGAGAATGAAGGTTGTCTTTTCATCCCTTGCCGCTTCAAGCAAGAAGGTTGGGTTTAGGCCTTGACGCTGTGCTGCGAAATTGGGGCGTTTTTGCAGCACCACAGTTTGTCGTCTCGATCTTACCACCGTCCCTTATATACATGTATATCTATATTTATATATCGTCAATAGCACCAGCCCTCCCGTCAATTCTCAATATTAACAAAAGACCCATTGAGATAGCAGACAATCATTGGAATTACACAAGGGATGTATAATCTGTACATAAACCAAAGCGCCATCTTGTTAATGATAAAAACCATATTATACTTGCAGAAAATCAGGTATATATTAATATAAAAAATATTATTAATGGTACATAAATTCATACGCACCGAAAAAATGAATTGAAATTAGCGAACCTATATACATATATATAACCCAACCAATAAAGCATACTCCCATCAGAAAAACCTGCTAACGAAAAGTATATTGATAAATATTATCACGTCACGTGTAACCGTCAACGAGCAACCCCTATCGCATCAAACACCCTTATTTAGATATCCCATTCAATTGCAGAATTGATTTTCGTTTAGGTTATCGCGTGAATCTTCTCTGCGCCATCGCCATCACGAAAGCGGTGAAAACCCTTGTATCCCTCAAGATAAGTGGGCTCCTTGCTTGCGTTATAGATAGATAAAAGATAAAAGATAAGAATACCGCTGGATCTGGTGGTGTAATTTCAGGCTCCACAAGGCAGCGCCACTTGCGACCTTCTAGGTCCTAACCTAGAAAATGGTCATTGTGTTTATAGCCATTGTTCGCGCGCCACAAGGTTATACGAAATCCCTCTCACGATCTATAGTTTGATATATTAGGTCTCGTTCATACACTGCAAGCCTAAGTACTCCTATACACAGTTGACTTACCATACTATATCGTATTATGTAATATCCATAATATAGTGTAATAATAAACCTAGTACACAAGGACAATGACACTACGATATATCTTTCATAAGATTTAATCCTGTTAATGAGAATTTTGCAGTTGGATGACCACAGGGTCTCCATTATGGATGCATCCTCATATATCGACCTCCACTCTCGTCCACGGAGTACAAGAGATAACCACGTGCTACTCCGCCACCCTTGTTTTCATCGTTATTATTTATCACCTTGAAGGTTCACGGTTGAATCGATCCTCTGGCCTTCCTCTATGACATCCTCGCTACCGAGGTTACCTTCGACGCGGTTTCTCGTGCGTGATAATGCCAGACGCGTGAATTCCACTCCATCGACGAGAAACTACAGAGAACTATTCTCTCGACTCAGCGTCACATCCTTGGCTTCTACCACGTGCCACGTCCTCGTACCACAAATACCACAACCGTCGAACTATCCCGTAAAGGACTTCACTGTGTTAGGGTTATCTTGGCCTCGAGAAAATTCCTACTGGAACATTCATAATCGACCGCTGACTACGATGTTACACATATAATGCAACAGCTAAACATGCATATACCCAGTTATTCAGTCCAAAGGCACTACCTAAACATGGTTCCACCATAAGAATCCAATGGACGCGCTAACTTCAGGTGGTGCGTTTGGGCTGAATAACCCGGTATATAGATCCTCGTTAACGAGGATGAGAAACTTCGCCGTGGGTCTTACGTTATCCTTGCTATAAACCACGTTGGCAGTTTAATAAATTCGTACCGTATCCCATTTTTTCTGTAATGATAACAAATGAGATTAAGATTACTGTGTGAAAATTGTGAAGAGCCGTATGTTTATGGTAGATAAAAATTACATAGGATTATTTTGAGTTTTTTTTAATATTCAAATTTTTTTGTTGTGCTCTTTTATTTTGGTTACGAATAGTAATAATATGCGAATCAATATATTTCCAATTGGTGGGAACATGGTAATCGTTTAGTATTTTGAAAAATCTATAGGCGTACAACGACGGCTTCAGGTGTGCAAAATGAATGTTGTCGAAGAACTACGTGCAGCAACGGTTACTTTTTGCGGATAACAATAGTGCAACGTCGAACAAAACCGTGATATCGGGGAATCCCCGTACAAAGGGGAAAACTGAAAGCACCCTGGTAGATTCAGTAGGCTACTGTACGGGTGGCTGTGTAATGCTGACGATTATAACGACAGTTCGCGTTTCGTGTTTCGCATAAATGAGAATACTGTTGTCAAATGAAAACCACTGTTGTGTCTGTACTATCTCATGTACTTTGCTATATATATGTATATGTATATATACTACACGGAAATGGACATTCTGGCTATTGCAGCTAACTTCAAATTGAGAATCAAACGTGACAGCTGTTTTCCCTGGCCTGAACTGGAGCTTGCATTTCGAGCCGCAATAACATTTAACGAAATTCCTATAAGAGCTAGGGATGCAAATAAAAAATTTTTTTAATCATCCCAAGCTAACGGTATGAGGCGGATTATTAAATTTTGCTCTTACGTAAGTTACGTTTAATTGTACGGTTGCACTGTTATACTGTCCTACTTATTCGCAAGGTGGCGTTGTATATCACGAAGCAAGGACGGTACCAAACTAATTACAAAATAAACCGTTCCTGTAGACTTCTAGGGCAAAGTAGATTGTACAAGAGGAACTGTATTGTCCTCTTAGTACTAAATCAATATTCCAATAGCAGGAAGCGACGTGTTGTAAAACATCGACCTTATTTCAGTTTGTTTCCTATAAACAATCTGTTGTCTACGTCACTAACCATATAATCCTTCCGATCGTGCAAAGAAAAGACAATTGCATCAGAGACAGTGGGAGAAAGGAAATTCAAGAGAAAGAAGGCGCCGGTACAGAGCGATACAGTCACACGTTAGCCAATCAATAATCGATATCTTGTACGATTGTAATGTTTCAGGTGGAGCAGGGCTTGAAGTTATATCGGGCCCATAAACAACAGGCGGCCGTGCGTAAATGGCGGGGTGCTCTAAAGAACATCAGACAACGAGATGACAAATTTACCCTTCTTGGTTATTTGTACCAGGCTTACATGGACTGGGGCAAATACAGGTAATAATTCATAGCCCACTTTCTCTCTATAGGCTTTAAGCACGCCATAGCTAACCTAGTACGAAACGCTGGTGGGAATATACTGAAAGGTAGCAAGGGATGAGGTCGAAGCCTAAATAAACCCGAAAATAGAGTTGGACCTTTTTGGGACGTCCTGAAATAATTAATAGAGAGATTCTTCGTGAACGGATACCGTGAATAATTGGCCCGATATATCAGACCCAAGGTAACGTGAGACCTTTTCTAACCCTAACTCGGATACCGACTTCAATGTCATATGTCGTATATGTGCTTGTAGCAAAAAGGGACCACAAAAGGTTTCGTTGGTTCTGCACTCTATTTGCATTGTATAATTAATAGCGACCTCATTTTTTTAAGCCATACTCCATACTCTAATCTTTTTTTTTCTTCTATACTCGTTCCTCTTCTTTTTATCTTTAGTCGGTCTTTTTTTTCGCTTTATGAAAAATCCTATTAATATGTAGTAGAGATACATCGGTTAACGTTATTACGATACGACGCGCTATTCAAATAATGTTGTGCCAACTTGGCGCAAACTCCATTGCGTTTAATATTTATGCCGCATTAACTCTTCGCATTACATTTAGCACAGTCAGGATCTTCCAGACGTAAAAGTTTGTGATATCGCGTGAAGGTGAATATTGCCAATTGGAAGGAGACAAAGTGAGAGAAAAAATTGGACGATAGAGCTGCCAAGAATAAAATATAATTGTCTCTCCTTTATTTAAAGTGTTACTTTTTGATCTGCATATACAGTGATATATATATATACAGAGGTATATAATATTTATGTAGAGCCCCGACGAGACAAGTTATCCAATTGGAGTACAGTACCTATCGTGAATATTTTAGATTCAGGTAGCGGTACCATGGGTGCCATTGCATATTTTAAATTATACTCTCGATATCGGCTCAATAATGTACAGTCCTTTCAAAGAGACAGAAAAAACGTTCGCATTACCATTTTGCAATTTCAACTCTTCTCCCTGATGGTCTGTTATGTCGTTGTTTACGTAATCACATTTTTCTATAAAAAAATTACAAACGATTAAAGCTGCACGTAGAGATTGATTACGAGATAAAACGCATTGGACAGAAAAAGAAAATTCTTTAATTAACTACGATCATTGCTTTCCTGAATAGATACCAATCCAACTGATCCTTATCACAAAATGATTACTGAAAATCTCCACAGTAAAAATCGACCCCTGAAACGCTTCAAAAATCTCTTTTTCTTTTTAAGCATCGCAAGTTCCTAACCTAATCTAACCTACGATACTACCACAATAAAAAAAAAGTAATCTGCATCAAATTTGCGAGTAACTATTTAAGGAATACTTAGCATGGTGCTACAAAACGTGAAAGGTCAAAAGGTCGTCAAAGTTCAGAAAACCATTAAAATCCTCGAATATCTGTATTGCGTACAGTAATTAAGACGTGAAGACGTCGATTTTTCACATTTAATATTTACAAGGAGTAAATGGTAAAAAATATATTTTTTGTACCACAGACCAATCCCGCTGCTTGAATTTATAATCCTTCATTACGAAAAGACGAAAACGTACCACAAAAGCCAGCTGGAGGCGAAAATCAACCCATAATCCCATTGAGCTATGAGAGTGCTTTGTAAAGCGTGCACGAGAAGGTTATGGTTACGTTCCATTCTCTCGTTAACGCGTTGCGCACGCAGTTCACGATGAACAGATCCCATATAATGTAAGCACACACAAAGTTCTAGATACAACCCAGGTAAAATCTCACACGCTGTAACGCGCCCGAGTTTCAACTGTAGATATACGAAACCGCAGATCCCTGTTGGAAAATGCCACGGGCCATTGCTGACCTAGTGAACTCTTGCAGATACGCTGCTTCCAATGTATCGGAGTCAATGGCGCTCAAGCTCGTTTCCCAGCTTGTTCACAAAAACCATCTATTTCGTACACGTTGCTATGGGTGTTGCTACTGAAGTTATATCGGCAAAAAAAACTGCAAATAACAAGTTCTTGTTAGCTGTTAGTTAGCGAAAGCATAGGGTATTTCTATATATATAAATATATCTGAGGGCAGTTTCCAGGACATATATATATATATATATATATATATGCAGTGGCAGCTTTGAGGACGCTTGGCAGTTTCAAGGACTGACCTGGAAAAATCCTATA